>KE157782.1:13846-28631 GCA_000411055.1 Leavenworthia alabamica
GATCATATATATGATGTGTATATATTTCCGCTGCATATAGTATGTATAGTCGTATTTTATATATGTACGTTATGTTTATAAAAGTTTTTAAAATATCGGGTTAGGTCATAGCCACGTGGGGTGGTTGTGTCATAAATAGGGGTTTATTTCAATTGATTTTTATCTATTGCTGCTTTGAATTAGATTAGATTTAATTGCTAGTCTTTTATCTTAGGTTTTGATTATATTCTCCAAAAGTATATAGGATTTACCTAAATTAGGGCTTTAGATGAGGGGATTCCTAATACCTGCGAAAGTTGAGTAATGAGGATCTGTGAATGAATCAAACTTGAACCCTATAAAAGCTTATCAACAATTGTAACGACAGTTAGTTTGTTAGATAAAAATATTTGATACCATGATAGTGGATTAGATTTATAATTGTGTTTGAAGTTTAAGATGGTACCTAATTAATAAATCTCTTAATAATTGTTTTGAAATTGATTCATGAATCTCTGATAATTCCCATTACCTAATGCTTTAGTTCATTGATTTTTATTTGTTTTTATTTACAGTTTTATTTAATTTACAATTGAAAAACAAATTCTCAATTTTACTGTCTTAGCTTGATTAAAATTTCTATAATTTGTAGTGTAACCATTGATTTTCGTGGATTCGATCCCTAAGTACTACAACGCATTAGGATATTTGCATAGACCTGACTGTAAAGTCTAAACTATCAAATTGGTGCCACTGCCGGGGATCAATTGTGTTGCCTTCGGATTTGAAGTTGATATCTACTCTAGGACTTTTTATTTCATTACTAACTTTGCATTTTTTTTTATTTGCTTGTGTGACTTAGGTGTATGCAGAGGAGAAGTAACAATTCAGAAATCCTCGTATATCTCTCTCTTGAAGTGTTAGCAGAAACAGAGCGTACTAACAACAGAGCAAGAAGATGGTTACCAACGGAAGCTCCAGAGGGTAACGATCTAGCTGACATGCAGCAACAACTTGTGCAGATGAGAGCACAATTACTGGCTAACAAGGAACAGTTAGCAGCACAACAGGCGCATCAGAGAGGTATAGGTGTGGTGATAGGGTCCATACTTTCTACCAGAACAGATCAGCGATTCGCATCCCTGAGATTGCCGGGAACGACTTTAAGATCAAGCCACAACTGATAAACCTGGTATAGAAGCATGTGTTTTGTGGTTTACCTACTGAAAATCTTATGGACCATATAGAGAACTTCGACTAGGGCCACTTTGCGGCATTGCTCCGTCAGGCTTTCGCCCATTGCGGAAATTGAATTAATGAAATATAAAAACCCCGGTTCGAACAGGAGGAGTACGCCATGCTAATGTGCCTTGGATGATCCACATCTCAGGGTCAGGCGCTGATGAGCACATTGAACTATCCATGTGGCTGAGAGCCCTCACAGCCCCCGAGGAGCCGTATGAGGCGAAGACCTCATGTACGGTTTTGTAAAAGGTTTGTGAGACCACCAAGGCTAATGGAGTACCAGCAGATTACTTAAAGTGCAAACTCTTCAAGCACTCTCTAGCTGATAAAGCACATCGATGGCTCAAGTATCTTCCTCCGAATTCACTAGGATCATGGCATGGAGCTAGAGCTGCCTTCTTGGATCATTTCTACACTAAGTTCAAGATAGCTTCTTTGAGAAACATGATAGTTACTTTCATGCAGCAGGATGGTGAGTCTTTTTGTGAGGCATGAGAGAGATATAAAGAATATCGTAGAGACTGTCCACATCATGGGTATTCAGATGAACAGATTCTTCAAATCTTTTATGATGGTGCTTCTTGGGACAACAAAAATTTGATGAACTCTGCTAGTAATGGTGACTTTATGACTCAGAGCGTAGCTGGAGCTTATAGGTTGATTGAGAATATGGCATCAGGCTAAAGTAATCGCATTGCATAGTATGATCGTTCCAAGAGAGCCTGCATTGTTGAATCACCATCAGTTGAGAAGATAGCAGAACTGACTGCAACTAAACTTGGTTTGATGATGCAGACTGGTGCCAATTATCAAGATGGTATTGAATTAGCTGTAGCGAATTACAGAGAAATTAACCATATTAATGGCCAAGAATTTTCTCAGAGCAGGGGATTTAATCCCAATTATCAGATCAATATCAGTACAAGCAGCCCATGGACAACTTTCAGCCAGCTCCTTCGGCTCAGCAACCTAACCCCACCGACAAGCTCGAAACTATGATGCAAGTGATTATCAGCAATCAGCAGAAAAGTGCTAATGACATTAATGGGAAGATCGACACCATATACTCAGGTTTTAATGAGAGGTTGTATGCCATGACAGCTCACTTGAAAGTGTTAGATACTCAAGTGACACAACAAGCTGACGCTATGAGACGACAACAGGGAGTCCTTCCTTCAAAAGGTCAGCAAAACCTAAAGTCTCCAGCAGGAACTAATGGCAACAGGGCTAATGTGCACTACATTGGAGATAAAGAACCTAATTCTTTTGAGAATAGACTAGAAAACATGATGCAGAAGATTTTGGATGGTCAAAGCAAGAACTCTCCATAGATATCTGATCTTAATTGGCAGTTTGGGGGTTTTGAGTTGTGAGTTTTAGCGCGAATTGAAAACCAAAGATCACCAGATATGTCAGATACTTGAGGGAGTTCGTCTCTACTCGGCTGAAGGAGCATGCAAGAGAACTTGTACTAATGCGAAGAAGAAACCCACTGCTTTCAAAGATCTCCGCCAAGATGGCCCGTCGGATCCTGCCCGAGATCGTTTGAGCCCGTTCCTGACATCAACCAGCCCGCCCGATTCACATGAGGATCGTCCGACCTTGACCTCTACGTCAACCAAGATGGACAAAACAATGAGAAAATCGTCCGAGCCTCATACAGATCATCCGATCCCAAGAACTCGTCAGCCCAGCCCGTTCGATATTCTACTCAGCTCGTCCGATCCGAGAGAAGCTTGTCCATGCTCGAGAACTCACCCGTACAGATCGTTCGAGCCAGACAGAGATCGTTCGATCCCGAGCACTCATCAGTCTGGCCTGTCCGATCCAGCCCAAGATCGTCCGATCTCTTCCCCACCGACAGGTATAAATTCTGAGACTTTGATTTTCCCCCCTTCTGTTCCTACCATTGCACTTCCAGGTACCACCAGCTACCTTTCAAGCTTCTACCTAAGCTTCATGATCCAAGAGAGTTTTTAGTCCCATGTTCCATTAATGGAATTGTTTTTGAAGATTCTCTATGTGACTCCGGTGCTACGGTAAACATTATGTCCACTGATATTGTTAAGCGCCTTGGAATTGAAGAGATCATACCCTCGGACATGACTCTCCAGTTTGCAGACGCGAAGATAGCAACAACTTGACACAACCCCTCCTCGAGGTTACGTCATAAATCCGTAAAAAAAAACTGAATATTTTAAAACTTTATACATAACATATATGTAACATAACACAGCGGAAATATATATGTAGTATATACATAAATTGCTAGGGACTACATGTCCCGACACTCCTATATTTTATGCCCGTATGTCATCTTCCTAAGTTCAGTCCCTGGGTCCACGCGCTCCATGCCTCCTCTCTTTACCTGCACCCAAAAGAGATGATCAGTATATCACAATACTGAGTGAGGCGCTCATCCCGATTACCGGCTCCGCTACAGAATCCGGACGGCTCGGGTAACTAGCGACGTATCCTCACAATACTAAAATGACACTATACATATACATATATATGTATACACACAATACATATATGATACACACAAGAATATCCCGGCATAGTCGGATCATACACNATGCATCGATATCCGTGTCAACACGACACCTCGATATCCGTGCCTACATCCATTTCGATATACGTACCACCGTAATATCTCGATGTATGGACCTCCGTCATATCTCTACATACGTGCCCTGTAATACCTCGGTATACGCACACAGTAGTACCTCGATATACGTGCACCATCGTGTCCCGATAGACGTAACTACAAAATGCATAAATCTACGTAACATCCCACGATGCTACGGTCCTATAGCAACTCTACCCTTGGTCCGTTCGGAATCCTGCTAATCTCGGTCCCGCACTCACCTCGTATGTCGAATAAATCGAAAACGGTCGAGCATGCCGAGAATCCAATTCCTGCATAATCACGTAAAATGAACCTTAGAATCCGAATACGGGATAATAATTTTTCCCAAGCTAGCTAGTAATTCTATCTTGCTAGCTATCACTTCTGTTTAATTAGCTATTACTTAAGCTTATCTAGCTTTTCTTACTTAAAAATACAATATCAATATTTCATATTTTTAGGTTAATTTCAAATTAAAAATTGAATGTTTTGGGCTTAATAAGAATGAACATATATTGAGTGGTAGATTTAAATTTAATTTTAGATTATAGATTCCTGATAATCAAATTCTGGAAATATTTAGAGAAGACAAATGATTATCTGCATTTTTAGAATTGTTGAAAATGCTAAACATAAAATAATATACCTTAATAAAGCGATAACAAACTTTACCCAAATAAAAGATTCAACATCATGTATTCATATTTTTATTGATATATATATATATAGAAAATTATATATAATTTAATAAATTTTTATTGATAAATGTATTCTTTATTGATACATGTAGATGTTAATTGTTTTTTATTTATACTTAACATAATTTAGTGTTAATATAATTTAAATAAATATAAATATTTGTAGTGTTGTTATTTTAAGATTAGACATGTAAATAAGTAGATAGTATGTGATGATTACAATAATAATGTAACTAATATTGATGTTGATATGTCAAAAATATAACATAGAAAGATGATGAGGTGGCTTCATGAGAAAAGAATCTCTTCACTTTATATGTATAGATATAGACATATGAATATATGAATTTTAAAATCACAAATCATGTATTATTAAGATATGAAATTTTAAATAGTTATTAAAATTCAATGTTATTAAATTAATAATTTTTAAAATTATTAAAATCAACTGTTATCGAAAACAATATAAAAATTAGATTCTGAAATTTTATGTGAGATGTCAAGGAATTTCCTACTTAAAGATACAAAAATACAAATAGCCAAATTTTATTGTTTTAGGTGAAAGTTATGAAAATTTAACAACAAAATTTCAAAAACAACTTCCTTTATATTATATAATATATCTTTGACTCATTTTAAATTGTTCACAACCTCCTCTGCATCATACAAAAAATTTCCTCTTTTCTACACCAATTCTTATTCAATATGCTTAACCCTACTGAATCAATAAGAGGAACACACAAATTCTAAATGCTTATGAAGCTAGAATATTATGTTGGGTCTAAAAATGTATAAGTAAATGTTATAACATTTGGTTTATTTGGATTATATCATTTGAGAAATGTGAATGAGAAATTGGTTTTGAAATGGGCTTGGATTAGGTCCAAGTAGCAAAAAGAGTATGTGAGCAAATTTTATTCTTTTTTATGAGATAGAGAATATTTCTTTCGTATTAAATAGTTTGTATTATTTATTTGACTTTTATCCGTTAGAGAATATTTGTTTTATTATCTTGTCCTGAATGATGTGTGTCTGAGCTCATCTATATAAAGAGCTTTTCTTATTAGATGAAATTGATTTCTCTCACAATTCGCTCTCTCTCTCTCCAGACTTATCAATCTCTCTTTACCGCTTTCTTTTCTTTCGGAAGCATATGCTTCGGAGTATTCCGTAGATATACGTTCGTAGATTCTAATACAGGTGAAGCGTATTAGTCTCGTCCGGTTATATCCTGAGACTCGAAAATCTGTTTGAATCCGTCTCATTTACGGGAAGTTTTATTGAGTTAAGGATAGAGATCATATCTCGCCTCCGATTCTACTCAGTTTCTTTGTCAACTGAAATATAAAACAAAATAAATTACCTGTTTTTTTGGTTATCAGTTAATTGATTCTGAAATCTTTTGTTTAACATGAGTGATTAATCAAATAATTCTAAAGAATTTTTTTGAGATTAAAATACTCATATTTGAGTTTACTTTGGTTAGTTTTAACCAAGTTGAAAATCAAATATTGTAAAATTACACAAAAAGTGTTTGTTTAGGGCCTAAATTCTGCTAGATATAAATTAATCGACTAGTCAGACATTAATCGGTATAAAAATTAATCGGATTGACTAGAGAAAATCGAGGCGGCAACGCTTTGACTAGTGCCCAAGCGGACGTCTAGACGGCTAGGCGGCCGATTTTTAGAACAGGGGTTTAGGCCATCGGATATGTACCTATTTTGTGTTATTTTTTTAAAATAGAATCTGATTTATTCATATGAATTAAATACAGTAAGTGCATATAGATTATGTGATTATATATGAGATATGTATTGGAATTATGATGTGTATCATAATGTCCAAATATCAATATTTGATTGAATATTATGATACCATATGATCAAATAATGTTTTGCTTGTGACTTTCTGATCTGTTATTGGAATTGAGCGATCTTTATGTCTATGCTTAGATATCGAAATAATCTTTATAAAGATATACTGAATGTATAATTTGTGTATGTACACTCAGAAATATTAAATATCTAATAAAGTTTTGAAAATAACGTTTTTTTGATTACGAACAATTTGCAAATGAGTTTGCGGGGGAAAAATATGGTTCACTGTAATACTTTGTAAGAAAGTGTGTGAAACACAATGGTGTAGATAAGATGGTTTCTAATGATTTATATTTGAAATGCTACTACCACATTTTATAAGGTCTTAAAAAGTAGATTTATGAAGATTTATAAAATAAATTATATAGTCTGATAACATGACTTAATAAATTACTATAGTTGTATGCATATATCATCGAAAAATAATGAATTTATTTTGATAAATTCTTTTATTTGTAATTTAGTATTCAAATTTTGGTTTACATGTTGTAACTTGAATTGTGAAGTATGACTAAATATGTTGTATATGAAATGAAAGTTTATAATGTTTGCAACTAGCATGATGAGTCGATATTCTGAATTCTTGATTTGAGAATGATTTTTCACTCTTCATTCATTATGCAAAATTATGAACTTGTAAAAAGATAATGTAAAATGATCATGACTTACATAAATATCATGTATAAGTTGAATCACAAAAAATATGAATGTAATAACAAATTTGACTCTGACAAAGACAATAAAAGTCTTAGAGCAAATAAACTGAAATATACATGTATATGTACTTTTGTGGTGGTAATATGATTTTATTGAAACTAATAATATTTGTTTTTAGTGATAGAGGATGATTGTATTTTAATATAAATTATCTCTATTCACTTGAATCTCATTAATTTTTAAAACAATTTAAAAATTTTATTAAGATTTTACATGATTCATTATGAAACTGAGTAAACTTAAAAAATATGGGGGAAAGCGTTGTTTACCACAAATAATATTTTCACAAAATACTACACAAAGTTTTTGATTATATATCAGTGAACTATAAAATGTGGTATTTTTGTGTAAATGCTTAGAGTGTGGGGTAGCTAAAGAAAATCGTAGTACCACCTAATACAAATATCTGAGTCAATAGCCTAAAGAAGAGCTAGACAAAGTTGGTGGGCTTTCACACAAGTTCGAAAGATAATAAATTTTAAAAATGTGACACTATTGTGTGGGTGCTAAGTTTTCTTGCTAATGGTAAAATATGTCTTCTAAGAAAATGACTTAGAAGTATAATTTTAAGAAATTATATTTGTTTGGTTGACAACCTAAGAACAATTTATTAAAGGTTGGTTAGTCACAAAATCAAGTTGTAGATTTATCAAAATGATGCAAATTCTTTTATGAATGAGGCAAATAATTCTTGTAATTTGAGTAATGAGCCAGAAAAAGATGAAGATGAACCTCGAAGGAGCAAAATAGTTCAAAAAGAAAAATCTTTGGTGATGATTTTTTAATGACTTTTTCTTAGAAAATAAACCAAGAAACCCAAAATTATAGATTTGTGGAGTTGTGTCATAAAATCTTATAAAAAACCTATTGGCCAGATCGACCATGGGATCAGAGCCCATTGCTTTAGGAAAAGCTGAAGAGGAAGCTGATAGACTTATAAAATTTATAGTACATGATTATAATTTTTTGAAATATATCCCTATGTGGGAGAAGCTAGTGCTAGCAATTTATTTGCTTGTTATAGTCAATTTGCTATATTGAGGGCCCTAAAAATTTAGTATAATGGCAACTAGCGTCATATAAGAAGATGAAACAAGACCATTATACAACTGATCTCAAGTGATGTAAGCACGTCGGATTATATCAAATCATCTGATAATTTAGTAGATCTTTTTCTTAAAGGTCTGATACGAGATCAATTATTGAATCATCAAGACAAGAGGACTCGGTTTACAACCTATGAATTTAAGATGAAGTTTGATGGATACCCAACCTCAATGACTGGAGATCCCAAGAATGAGGTTTAAGGGGATAACTAAATTGAACTGATCGATTCTACTGAAAGCACTGTGAGACCTATGTCTCATATTCGATTCCTAGGATGATTAGACAGTGCTAATATTTGAGGATAGCGTTGAACTTCTAATGATTTCATACTTTTATTCTCATGAAGTTAACATAATGTTTTTAACAAGATGAAAAGCTCTCTGGGTTTTGAACCCCATACCTGGTATAGAAGCCTTTAAACACTTAACCACTAGGCCAAGGGTGCTTCCACATATAAAGAGCTTTTCTTATTAGATAAAACTGACTTCTCTCAAAACTCGCTCTCTCTCTAGACTTATCAATCTATCTTAAGCACTCTCCTTTCTTTCGGAAGCGTAAGTTTCAGAGTATTTTGAAGATATACGTTCGTAGATTATAATACGAGTGAAGCATATTTGTTTTACCTGGTTGTATCCTGGCATTCGAAAAGTTGTTTGAATCTGTCTCACTTACCAGAAGCTTTATTGAGTTAAGAATAGAGATCATATCTCGTCTCCGGTTCTACTCATTTTTTCTCGTAAATCTTTTTATTTAATTTAAATTTCTATCTTCTTCTTACGATTTTTATTCGCATAATTCTCATCCGGTTTTTTTGGTCTTACAATATAGAGTTGTTTAGTTACATGTTATGATCTTCAATCAAAACAACAGTGTCTTGAGCAAAAATATCCTGCAACTCCTTCAGCTTCTGTTTCCCACTGCTTTCAATTTTTTGATGCTATTAATTTGCGTTATTGGTGACATGACCACTCCCCGTGGTATACATACTCGACGTGAGTTTCAAAAACTTTTTATAACATACAAATATAACAGAATATCAACATATATAATATTTTACACAGCAATACCAACATATGAAACTATAAGGGAGTATATGTCCCGACACCACTACAACACCGTTACCCGTATGTCATCTCTTGCTTCAGCCTCGGATTCACGTGCTCTTAGCCTCAGTTACTTTACCTACACCCAAAAGAGAGCTGTCAGTATGTCATAATACTGAGTGAGGCGTTCATTCCAACTACCGGCTCTGCTATAGAATCCGGACAGTCCGTGTAACCAGCATCGTGTAAAAACATAACAACCAGAATAACAACATCACAATATCCCAACAATGCAAATGTTATCACACAAGAATATCCCGAAGTAATCGATATCCACATCGACCACGCCACCGCAATCACCAAAACATATATGCATAACATCAATGCATATGACTACGTAGCATCAACGTAATGCTACCACTACACTACATCAGACTACCCTAGGTCTATTCAAATTTCAAATAATCTCGGTCCCGCATTCACCTAGTAAGTCATATACCGAATGGTCTAAGCCAAATCTCACAATTCCGATTCCTACAGAAACACATAACATTTTCATTACAATCAGAATCCAAGATCACATTTTTACCCATGTTACCCGGTCAGGTAACACCCCACCCGACTGGTCACTACCTAGAATTCAGTCGGACATTTCAC
Source organism: Leavenworthia alabamica (assembly GCA_000411055.1). Classification (NCBI taxonomy): domain Eukaryota; kingdom Viridiplantae; phylum Streptophyta; class Magnoliopsida; order Brassicales; family Brassicaceae; genus Leavenworthia; species Leavenworthia alabamica. Next base: position 23,805 of record KE157782.1, read on the forward strand.
CAAACACCCAGTCAGTCCTTTCAAGAATTACCCGAGGATTCCGTGTTTTCACCCGACTGGTCGTTACTTGGGACCTCACCCGAGCATTTCTCATAACACCTGGTCCGTCCTTCCGGTAACTCACCCGATCAGGCAACATTCTTACGTGATCGGTCAGTGCCCGTTTTTTTCCATTTCACGCAGTCGGTCTTCACCCGACCGATCCATATGAAAACAGAGTATCACCGACTCTGGGACACTTCACCCAGTCGATCCCACGTTTCACCTGGTCGATCACACGTTTCACCCGGTCGATCCTCACTCGACCAGAGGCGAATCATGGTGATTCCTCACCAAAACTGGTCCAACCTCTTCCTAAATCCATACTCATGAATATAATTACAAATCTAGGAGTTTTACCTCAAAATCACTTCCTTTCCCTTGGTTAGTTCCTCTTGATTCACCTTCACCACTTTCCTACTCTCTTTCTTCTCTTAAACACTAATTCCATCATGAAAAAGTGATTAAAACCTCACCACCATACCATAGGAAAAAAATAAACCAAGATCTTACCCTAACTCAACAAGTTAGATCTCTTGAAAATTTTCTCCTCTTCTCCTCCTATGCCTTGGCCAAAACAGAGAGTTCCTACTCTGTTTCTTTGTCTCATATATGAGACAAAGGTCTCTCCAAGTCTGCCAGCTTCTAGGCCAAAAGACCAATGACCTATTGCATATCACCCGGTCGGGTAACATGCTTCACCTGCCCGATCTAATCTCATTTCCACCCGGTCGGTCCATCCAAAACACCCGACCGGAGACCTTTTCATCCAATCACTTGGTCACCACCAAACATCCCGAACACCTCCCGATAATCGCCGAACGTTCTACGAGGTTCTTCGCTGTATAATATCGTGCACGGATGTTACATTTAGAGTCTTAATTTTCTCCTTTTCTGCTTCTGTATAAAATTTTACTTTTATCTAATGGCAATCTGCGGATAATCAACTCTTTAACTAAAAACTGATTATTATTAACTGCCTATAAAATAAAATTTATAAAAATGGAAAATTGAAGACAACTCTAAAAGATGTCATTTATTCAAATTTGTACTTACTTTCTCATTTTTACTTACTTTCTCATTTTGTTTTCATTTAAATTTGTAGCGTTACTTATATAATCTTCTTCTTCTTTCTCCAATTTACGTTTTTTGAAATATTGAGGATTCTTATCCGTAAAAATCTAATTTTATATCTTGAGGATCGCTTATTTTGTTAAACAATATCTGTTATCAAACCCAGAAATATAGATGATTTTGATCTTCTTCGACAATGGTTGTTTTTATGAAGATTTTTATTGAAATAAAGCTTATCGATCTAATTATGTTTGATAGTGTGTATGGATACTAGCTTTAGGAAAAAACGAACCCAACTTACCGAACTGAACCAAACTTGAAAAAAGAAAACCAAACTGAACCAAATTTGTTTTTTGAATTGATCGGTAGAATATTTTTATTATGTTTGATTTTTGGTTAAAACCGAACTGAGAAAACCGAATAAACCAATTTCTTTCAGTTTTTTTTTTGTTTTTTTATTTTTTTATTTTATTTTTATATTTTTTTTGTTTTAATTATTTTTCATTATTTTTTATGTTAAACCAAACCCAACAAACCGAAATAACCCAAATAAATCCAAAAACTGAACTAAACCGTTATTTTTATTCTAAAACCGAACCAAAGAAATGTATAAACCAATCATATGTATTTTTTCTATCCAAAAAAAAACCGAACCAGAAAAATAAAACCAAACTATATACCTTAAATCGATCGAAATTCTTTTTGATAACCGAAATACCAAAACACCAAAATTTCTTATCAGAACCTAACCAAACAAAAACGACCAAATTCCCAGGCCTACTTGATACTGAGGTTCCATATTCCCTTGAAGAAAATGTCACTACAATTTTACCCTTCTACAGGTGTTAACATTAGGTTGATAATATAGAAAAATGCAGTTGCATTTCATGTAATATATCAATACTATATCAACACAATTTAAAATACTAAAATATCAAAGCTACATATTTTAAAGATTATAATATACTACTAAGTGACTAAAAAATTTAAACAGTTTCTATATTTTCTAAAATCTGAATATCACAAATGAATTGATTAAAGAGAATATCTGTAAGTATATCATTTGTTACAATTTATAAATTAACACATAAAAGATTTTTTTAAATTATTTGATATATTATTTTGTTTTTCATAAGTTTTTAATTTATACAATTATTTGTTTAATATATAATTTTCATATTTGTAAAGCTTGTTATTTATTCTAACTTGTATTTGTATATTTTTGATACAATTTAAATTACTTTAACATGAGTTTATAATTACAGTAACATAAGTTTAAACTATTATTAAAATGCTATTAATAATCCTATTAATTAGAATTTTTATAAGCGTAAGCAGTTCTTTTTTTGGTCAACTTAAACTTCATTCATTCATTCAATCCATCCCAAAAGGGTAAAGGTTACAAGCTCTTTGGATACAAAGAGAGTTGAAGTGCATATTGGCATACAACAAATATAAAAGAGGATAGATGATACTGATAGGCCCTAGAGGATCGGAAGCATGGGTTAGCAAACAACATGCCACAAGCGATCTCATGGTGTGTCAAAGAAACTTCCGCGAATGAATCGGGGAATTTTAAAATAGTCACTATGGACGTTAAGATACTGACTCCATCGGTAGAGAACAGATGATAATGTGCACAAAGGGGGAACAATATAACAACATCTGATCGATGTTATCACTTCTATGCTAGATCGGTGTCCTAAGTCGATCATCTCATCGAAACGAGAAATTCCAATCAAACAAATGCCACAAGTTCACAGACATTGGCCATACAAAGTCGGTAAAGAAAAGCTCCAATCAAGTATGAAACATGAAAGGTGCTTTATAAGTTCTCTCCTGTCCACACAACAGGAGGAAGATTTGAAACGTGGAACTGAGATTATCAATTTTAAACCGGAAGATACCCAACTGAGGTGGCCTGGAAAAACATTTGGAGCTGGGCGGTTAAGTCGAGGCCAGCAGTTGGTCGGATGTGGTACATGAAGAAAACCGGTCGGAGGGATTTCTAGAGCTCTCTGTATTTATATCGCTACATTCTTCGGGATGTGTCCTCGATCGCTCAATACAATGAAGGGGATATATAAAACACAAAAAAGATCAGACACTTACAAGAAATGGATCTGGGCTTTAATGGCGTAAGCAGTTCTAAACATCAGTTCTTTAATCCAAAAACAAAACCAAAATAACCCAAACAGAACCGAGATAAATGTAGGGAAGTAAACCAATAAAAGAATTTTAGAGAGAACTCGGTAATTGGTCCGGTTTTCGGTTTCCGAGTAAACAGAGAATAACCAACACCGCCATACTTCATCTTCTCCGTGTCTTTGTTATACTTCGTCACCGTAGCAACTCTAGTCGATCATATTTTCTGTATAATTAATCTTATCTGTTGATTTTTCAAACACATACATGAAAATCCAAACAAATAAAACTTAGAATTATATAAAATTACTAACAGATCTATGAGAGGCAGCACCTAGGATATCGAGTTTGTCTTCAGTCGGTGGAGATGGAGATGGAGATGAAGATTGAAGACGACGTCAGTTAAGATAAAAATTGAAGACACAGTTCAGTGTAAACATCCCAACCCGGTTCTCTAGACTCAAAACCATTAATTTTTTAAAAAATTATTACTTAACCGATAATCTCATACTTATCAATTCTAAAGTCCGGATTAACTTATTTAAAACAATTACTAAGTCCACATAAACTCCAATAAATAAATAAACTCAAGTCATAACATCCATAATGTCAATCTCAAATTTACCACATCTAGGTTCTCAAAACATAAGTTAAAATAAAACACAGCACATGACAACCGGTATACCATCGCCTCTCAGCTGCAGTACCACGAGCTCGCAATCAAGATTTCTATTTTCTTTTACCTGCACACACGAAATGGCGCTATCAGTATATAAAACATACTGAGTGGGAAATCCTCCCGTCTATTGGGTTCTTTGTAGACAAGAGAGATTGATCCTCATTTCAATTAATTATATGTTCTCAATTCTCAATCGTCTCATTTTTCAATTATCAAATTCTCAATTCTCAATTCTCGTTTTATTTTCTCAAATGTGTGATAACCGGTTTGAATATGTTACGTCTGATTATCAACATTTACTCAAAAAGTGATGAACGGTTTTTAACTCGTTACGCCTGAACACCACATTTACTCGAAAAGCGGTTTTTAGTCGTTACGCCCTGTTTTCTTCTAGTCAGACGGTTTTTACTCATTACGCCCGCTAACTAGAACTTAAATCTCAAACACCACACAAAATCAAACACCACACGAAACTCAAACACAACAATAAAGTCCATACAATCAAATGAACTTAAGAAACCAATCAGACTCATCGAACTACGGCCATGCATGCACCTTAGTCTCTGAAGATGTGAAAAGACCAAACTGCCCCTGACTTGCAAAATTACAAAAATACCCCTAAAATATTTATGTCACATTTATCAATCACACACCAAACATAACACAAATGAACCCCAGAAACTATTCCAAGATCTCAAAAACTGATTTTCCGGAAATCTGAAAATTTCCAGAAAACCCCTAAAATTCACATAACTTCAGTGACAAGTCATCCAATTGCTTGGATAACAAGTTAGCTGAAGATTCAATACCATACCTCAACAATCAATGACACATGGCGGCGGGTGGACTGAAGGTGGTGGTGCGTGAACTCCGGCAGTGGCATGTGACCG
>KE157784.1:7228-37049 GCA_000411055.1 Leavenworthia alabamica
ATGACTCACCCGACCGGGTGACTTCCAAGCCAGTCACGGATCCGTCTCACCACATCCCGAGCATCTCCCGGAGTTCCCGGAACACCTTCCCAAGGTTCCCCGACGTCATGCTCGTTTCACGGATGTTACATAAATAGTTAACAAAAAAGTGTCAAGAAAGTAAAAGTTATAGATGAGAGTGTACATACACAATGAGTTTATTGGTTCATGAATTTTAAAGTCAAATATGTTTTTTATATATTTTCAAATATTAAAAAATTATATTTATATTTTTAGTTGAATTTTAATTGTTTTAGCTTCCAAATTTTTAATTTAAAATTTTCTAATTAATTTATGCTTTTTGAAAATTTAATGACAAAAATAAAATATGTAGTTATGATTAGCCGTAATGTTTTATTAAAAAAACAATGATAAATGTATATAAATCGTTGACAAAAAATTATATCCAAAAATATAAGATTTTTAATCTAAAATAACACTTACTTGTTGTTATTTAGAAAATAAATAAATATTTTTCATCAATACAAAAAACATATTTATCTAACTAAATTAAATTCATAACATTTTAATTTTTTATTAGTTTCTTATGATTTATGAGAAAAAATAAATAAAAATAAAGACATACCTGACCAAGTTTAGCATTAGGAAACTTAAAGACTAACGGCATCTTCAAGCTCCTTACCAAGAGGAGCAGCTCCTGATTTCACAACTCTAATCGAACTCAAATCATACTTCTCCGTCTCCGGCGACTTCACAATCGGCGGAACAATCAGAGCCACAGTGACTTTACATCTTTGAATCAACTCCAAAAGCAAACGAATCTCAAATTTAGGCATTATCAAAATCGCTGCACCAACTCTAAGCCCACACAACATAATCGAGTTTAAAGCATAGATATGAAACATAGGTAAAACACAAAGTATGACGTCATCACTGTGAAAATACAGATTTGGATTCTCGCCGTCGACTTGTTGAGCAACGCTTGTTACTAGTCCTTTATGTGTTAACATCACTCCTTTAGGTAAACCAGTTGTACCGGAGGAATAAGGAAGAGCTACAACATCGTCTGGTGAAATCTCTACTGAGTTGATTATGTCTGACTCGATTGACTGAGTTAATTCGCTGAATCGGAGACAGTCTTGTGGGATTTGATTGGATTCGGATTCGTCGGTGCAGACGACTATAACTCCGTCGTCGATTTGAAGAGATTTGATTTTGTCTACGTAGCGAGATTCGGTGATGATGAGTTTTGTATTGGAGGCTTTGGCTTGTTTTGCGATCTCTGCCGGAGTGAAAAAAGGATTCGCGGCGGTGGCGGTTGCGCCACGGAAAGAGGCGGCGAGGAATGAGAGGACGAATTCAGGACAGTTCGGAAGGAGGATCATAACGACGTCGTATTGGTTAATACCGAGTTTGTGAAAATTTGCGGCGATTCGGCGGGAGATGACGTGGACATCGGAGTAAGTGTAGACTTGGCCGGTGGGTCCGTTGATTAAGCAAGGCTTAGATGAAAATTCAGAGATGTTTTCGAAGACGTAATCGTGGAGAGAGAGATGGTTTGGAATGTAAATATCTGGTAGCTTTGATCGGAAAATGACGTCACTGTTATAACTCTGTTTCTCCATCACTGCTTCTTCTTGTAGTGCCATTGTAGCTTTGATCGGAATGTAAATATGTGTGTGTGTGAGAGAGTATAGGCTTTGGCCTGAAGGTAACAGAGTTGTAACGGAGGAGCTCATATAGAGAGCTCTCACTGGAGAAGACGATGGCCGGTGGGGTTGGTGAAAGGATAAGTATTATAATTTTAAAATATTGATGAGGGTAATTTTGTCATTTTAAATGTATGGTTTCTCTTACTTTTCCACGTTTGCGTTTGGTAAGCTGCAATTTAATTCTATAATTTTTTGAAGATCACATAAACGTATAAACTAGAGTTTACTTTATAGTTTATATTATGGCTATATTATATACTTATTGTTATTTGCAAATAAATTGTTATTATATTATCATTTTTAGTGCATAGAAATCTATTGCTAGTTGAACAAAAAAAATCTATTGCTACAGTAATTTTGATAAATAGGAAAATGTAATATCAAACTCTACATCATGATTATATTCAATTTAAATAATCTAATTGAATAGAAATTAAAAAAAAAAACAATGTTTTTCGGAAAATACATAGCAATGAAGAGGGGAAGTTATATTTATATATGTGACTTTTTTGGTCATTGGATATATTAAATATTAAATAATTTCTTCATTTGTTGATTTGGTCTATTTTGGTTCTATAGAATAGAACACCTACACCAACCAAAGACTATAGTCATATCATATTACGGCTTAAAACTTATGTGATAAATATTAAAACGTTGAAAATTTAAGGGGTGAGAAGAAAAAAAAAATGGGATTGATGGAAATGAAATGGTTGGTGAAGATAGTGAGAGAGTTATTGATTGACGATCTAACCTAAGCAATAGTCTAAGTAGAATGAAAAGATGATAATTTTTTATCAACCCTTTCAATATTTTTTAATATAATAATCAAACATGAGATAAAATTTTATTTATTATACTATTCATAGTCAATACAGAGTATTAGCATTCACCAAACACAATTCTCAAATAATGCATTGCCCTTCTTGATATGTTTTATTACTAGCATAGAATAATGATACACTACACAAATAATATAGATATTTACGATGAATATTGGTTTTATTCTATTACATTTACGATCTATACTATCATAATAAAAAATATTAAAATAATAAATAATATTTATATATCAATTTTTGTAAAATATTACATTACTAATATTAAACAATTTTATGAATAATATAACAATTTTTACTTATAATAATTTTATGATATAAATATTTTTTGACAAACAGTTTCTTCGACGAACACTTCTATATGTATTACATCTTTTGTTATGTACAAGCTTTCCGCAATACGAGATGATATATGATTCCATAAACACACTAAAATATTTTGAAAGTTCATACATAATTTAATTTGTAATCTCGGTTTCGAATTTCAAGATATGATGTATAAATTTTTGGATCTTTAACCAATGTGCAAAAATGGTTCACTATTAGTATACCTATTTATGTTTATAAAATCAATGTTAAAATATGACTTAGTACAAAAATGTTTCATATATAAGAACAAATGTAAGGACAATGAGTGATTTAGTTACAACATGGTATAATTATTTTCCACATAAATCATCTATTACTTTTCAAATATTTATAAGAATTTACATTTTGAAAAATATGTAGAATTTGTATTGCATTCTAAGATGTAGATATTTATGACACTAAATTTGGAGACTCGAAAATTTATATAGTAAAAAAGTGATACATATATATTATTAAATAGTAGTAGTTTTAATAAGAAATAATAAAACTAAACATAGTAATGCAATGAAACCAATTGGATCAACTATTTACATAGTTAAAATTCTCTATGTTTAGAAAATTTTTATGTTTTAAAATATTAAATGTTATCAAAATTTTATCTAATTTTTGTTTTATTAGATACTGTGATATCAGTAGTAATTAATAAGTTTTTTTTATGATTGATTAATTTTTTTTGTTATATATTAATCGGTAGAATTGATTGGTACAATTTTCACTTTTTTAATTGATAACATATTCATATTAATCAAATATAGATGAATAAATTGATCGGTACAATTGATTTGTACAATTTTTACTTTTTGAATTGATAACGGATTCATGTTAATCGAATATGGATGAATAAATTGATCGATATAATTTTATTTTTAATTTAGATTTCTAATTAGATCAATTTAAAATAATCAATTTATTCAGTTTGTTTGGATTAAATTTGATTTTGAGTTAAAATTATATAATTTTGTTAAACTAAATCGAATAAATTTTATGGATCCAATCCGATTAAATTGTGATTTAAATAGATTAATTCCAGATTTTATTTTTGATTTATTTAATAAATTTTAAAATTTCTGAATAACCTGATTACCTAATAACCCGATCCATTTAATTAGATTAATCCATTTGTCCAGAGTGAAAACAGATTCTTGAGAGGAATCTAAATAAGTTATCTTCAAAAAGTTTTACTTTTCGTAGTATAACTTCTAAATAAGTGATCTAGTCTTATGTCGTTGTGACTTGTAAAACTGAGTTAATTACTCGTATAAAACATTATTGTCCTAACCAATATATGAGCCTAATAGTTTCGTTGGTAGATTATTAATTGTTCATTATGTAATACATTATTTCAATCTTGATACTAAAATATCATTTCTTTGCATTAATGTACACCACAACTCATTGCATAAAACCTAGTGAATTTTAAACGATTTTTTTTGTAATTAATTAACCAAAGTCAATACACTCTTAACATATATACATAGTCATTAGTCGCTTAGTTGTGTAGTGTACCAACTAAACCTCTACTTGAGCACTGAACTGATATTTTAAAAGTGTACCAGTTTATGAATCTGTGTACCTTACCTTAAAGCTTACAACTATATCACTTACAGACAAGACACTTCTATAGATCTGTGTGTTTTGTTCATAAATTTGTAGTCACGGTCACACCTCCCGATCTATTCATGTTATTATGTGAGTAATAAATGTATAAACAAACTAAAATAAAAGTCAAAAGAAATTAAATTATGGTCCAAGTTGATGGATGAGTCTTAATATAATCAATGTAGTAAACTTCATAAGCTTTAATTAGGGTAAAATGGTTTGAAATGAAGACCAATGAGTTGTTGGGATTAATTTGAGTTGACAATGTTTAGCTATATTTGGTAAAGCATTGAGCTCAATGACTCCTCTTATTATAGTCATCATGACTTATTAAATTATATGGACCGCTACAATTTACATATATGTTACTTGATTTGTGATTTAGTGGGTAAAGCCACACATACAAAAAAAAATTTAGGATCAAAAGTAATATAAGATAGGAGAAAAATAATACTCCTTCTGTTTTTCTAAGAATGTCATTTTTATATTATTCACACAAATTAACAAAACATATTATTATACTATTTTACTCTCATTTAATATGTCATTATTTAATTAATACTGAACAAAATTTAGATAGTTTTAGCTTTAAATTAAGGGTAATTAGAAAATTTATATTTTCAATGCAAAATAACACTCTTTCAAAAAAAATTTGAAACATAAAATAACAATTTTTAAAAAACAGAAGAAATATTTTATAAATGATATAAATAATAATATTTATAAGAATAAGAACTATCACACTTAGACTTGATTTCTCAAAATTCACCAAATAAAAATTGTTACAAAAAATACTCAAAAATTATTATCTCTTGACCATAACTCTTTCTAAGTTTGTTACATATTCTCTATCTCAGATGCTACATCGTCAAGCTGGGCCTTGTTAGTTATACATAGGGATGTTAAAATGGGCTTAAACCTTCAGCGTCAGCCCTAACCCTAAAGAGTAATGTCAATCATAAACCCTAATATTCTTTTGCTTATATTTAAGGGTTTATTTAGGGTTGCACCCTTTTAATTTAGAGTTTAAAAGGGTTACCCCTGATTTTGATTTCTTTCACTTTTATTTATTTTTCTAATAAATTTTAAATTTATTTTTCCGTTAAAAACCATAAAATAACGGAATAACATTTTTCTGTTTAAAACTGTAAAATCACAGAATAACATTTTTCCATCAAAAATGATAAAATCATAGAATAATATTTTCGGTCAAAAACCGTAAAATCACAGAATAATATTTTTGGTCAAAAACCGTAAATATTTTTCCGTCAAAAACATAAAATAACAGACTAATATTTTTCCGTCAAAAACTGCAAAATCACGGAATAAAAATTTTTTTGGTCAAAAACCGTAAAATTACGAAATAACATTTTTTTGTCAAAAATGATAAATCATAGAATAATATTTTTATGCCAAAAACCGTAAAATCACGAAATAATATTTTACCTTCATAAACCATAAAATCATGGATTAATATTTTTCCATCATAAACCGTAAAATAACGGAAGAAAATTTATTTTGTCAGAAACCGTAAAATTACTGAATAACATTTTTCTGTTAAAAACTACAAAATCACGGAAAACATTTTTCCGTCAAAAAACCGTAATTCACGGAAAAATAGTTTTCTGTTAAAAACCATAAAATTACGGAATAATATTTTTCGTCAAAAGTTGTAAATCACATAATAACATTTTTGTCAGAAACCGTAAAATTACGGAATAATATTTTTTCGTCAAAAACCGTAAAATCACGGAATAACATTTTTGGTCAAAAACCGTAAAGTTACGGAATAACATTTTTCCGTCAAAAGTCGTAAATCACGGAATAACATTTTTTTTGTCAAAAACATCAAATTACGGAATAACATTTTTGGTCAAAAACCTTAAAATTACAGAATAAATTTTTTCCGTCAAAAGTCGTAAATCACAGAATAACATTTTTAGTCAGAAAGCGTAAAATTACGGAATAATATTTTTTCTGTCAAAAACTCCAAAATCACGGAAAATGATTTCCGTCAAAAACCGTAAAATCACGGAATAACATTTTTTGGTCAAAAACCGTAAAATTACTGAATAACATTTTTCCGTCAAAAGTCGTAAGTCACGGAATAACATTTTTTTTGTCAAAAACATTAAATTACGGAATAACATTTTTGGTCAAAAACCTTAAAATTACAGAATAAAATTTTTCCGTCAAAAGTCGTAAATCTCATAATAACATTTTTAGTCAGAAAACGTAAAATTACGGAATAATATTTTTTCTGTCAAAAACTCCAAAATCACGGAAAATGATTTCCTTCAAAAACCGTAAAATAACGGAATAACATTTTTTGGTCAAAAACCGTAAAATTACGTAATAACATTTTTCCGTCAAAAGTCGTAAATCACGGAATAACATTTTTTTTTGTCAAAAACCGTAAAATTACGGAATAATATTTTTCCGTCAAAAACTACAAAATCACGGAAAACTTTTCTCTTAAAAACCTGTAAAATGACGGAATAATATTTTTCCGTCAAAATCCGTAAATAACAGAAAAATAGTGTTCCATCAAAAACCGTAAAATCATGAAATAACATTTTTTGGTCACAAACTGTAAAATTACGGAATAACATTTTTCCATCAAAAGTCGTAAATCACGAAATAACATTTTTTGTCAGAAACCGTAAAATTATGGAATAACATTTTTCCGTCAAAAACTACAAAATCACGAAAAATATTTTTCGTCAAAAACTGTAAAATCAGGGATGAATATTTTTCCGTCAAAAAACGTAAATCATGGAAAAATAGTTTTCCGTCAAAAACCGTAAAATCACGAATAACATTTTTTGGTCAAAAGTCGTAAAATTACGGAATAACATTTTTACGTCAAAAACTACAAAATCACGAAAATTATTTTCCGTCAAAAACTGCAAAATCACGGATAACATTTTTTCGTGAAAATCCGTATATCATAGATTAATATTTTACTGTTAAAAACTATAAAAACATCATATTATTTTTTTCTTTCGAAATTCTCAAAATCATAGAATACTTATGAATTTATATAGAGTTTAAATAGGGTTTTTATAAGGTTCAGAGTTTTAAATAATTTTTAGGGTTCATATAGTGTTAGAGTTCTAATAGGATTGAGTTTAACAGACTAACACTGGAGTAGACTTAAAAAGTCCTATTTAACTTCCCTCGTTATACGTCACTTCAGACTTAATAAATGCAAAGGAAAGGAGTGTAGCCTTGTATACCGTTGAAAGGCTCAGCAAGACCAATGCAACAACACCGACCATTGCCAAAACAAGTTTGTCTTTCAAAGTAATTTTGTAATGCTACTACAATTAGAGATGTTATGTATCCGGATACCTGTATATCTCTATTTTAAGATATAAAGTAGAGTAATTCTTTCTAATACCATCATTTATAATTTATTGGACAAAATTACATTATTTTTTTTAATTAGACATAAATACCATTTTTTCTTTAAAATTATAATGTTAGGGTTTATTATTTAGTGGTTGAGTTTACTTTTTTATTGTTTGGGTTTAGTATTTAGTGGTTGAGTTTAGGGTTTAATGTTTGAATTTTATATAATTTCTCAAAAATATAATGTAATTTTTAATTTAATTGAATTATTAAATGGTAATTTTGTCTTAAATCAATTTTAGTGGTATTTTTAGAAATTAAACTTAAATTGGTGGTATTTAAGAGAATTGCCCTATAAATATTTGTATTCATAATTTTTTTTTATCATACCCAATATTCTAAAATACTGTTTATACGATTATATATACAGTACATATATATATTATATAATAAGAAAATATATTGTATTTGTACAGTAAACTTGTACAATAACAATAATACAATTGTATATATTCGAAATTTCCGTTTTAATATATTTTAATAAAACTATATAGTTTTTAAATTCGATGACGATTTTGTTGTGTAACTATATGAAAAAAGTATAATGATTAGAGTTTGTTATTTCTTTAGCATTTTAGATATCGTATTAATTATTTTTTTTTTAATTTTGATTTTTACAATATTTTAAAATTAGTTTTATTATTTATTTATTTAATATTTATGTAATCATATATTACATATATATATTATAAAAATATATTCTGTATAATTTTCATTTAAACGATCGTATATACATTTATACATTATACGGTATCTCACTGTACGTTTAGCATATAACATATTTTATAACATTGGTCATACGACCAGACCCGGCCTAATGTTGTGTAAGGTATAAGAGCAAAAAAAAAATTTAATCTTACCATATTCTTTTTGGGCCCTTAAAATAATTTTTTTGGACCCCTAAAATTTTTTTTTTTTAACATTAAATATCAAAAAAAAATTTTTGGCCCCCCTTTACCATCCCTATTGGGCCGGGCCTGCATACGACACCTGGGATATGTGTTAAATATTTAAGTTTATTTTATTTTTTAATATTAACCAAATCTAAATATCTATTTCATATATTTATTTTTAATATCTACTAAATATCGTGAATATTCATTTTTAACAGATGTTCATGGTTTGTTGGATATCTAAATTTTAATTTTAATATAAATGGATCTAGATCTTTGATCTTCTACTATCCAAATCAGGATTTACCTATTCTATCTAGATCTATTTATTTCAAATATCTGTTTTTAGATAATACTAATTAGTTATTGAAATGCTTAATTTAGAATATGATAACGTTTATTTTTTCTATTTGTAATGACAAATATTATTCACTATGAGAAATAATAAAATCATAAAAGATTTTTCTTTCACAAAGAAAAAAAATTAAATGCTATAGTTTTGTATTTTAAATATACATAGTTGATTGTATGATATTAAAAAAAAATTAATAACGATTTTGTATTTTAAATATGAAAATTTTCATTTCCATACCATTCCATCAATAATAAGAATCTTATTTTGATTCTTCTGGTTTGTTCCAATACTAAATAATAATAATAATAAAAAAAAACTCTGATAAGCATTAAGAGCCATAGGTCTCATGTCACCGTTGGTTCATTTGTATGTTATCCTATGTGAACATACATTACCATATATGATATAAATTCAAAAACACAAATGTAATTTTAGCCACCTAAAAATACATTTTTACTTGGTTTCCAATTTCACACGGTTTAAATATCAATTACAAAAACACGGTTCAATGAGCACGTTCTTCATGTGTTTTTTCTAACTGTTTGTATCAACAACAAGAAATGGACCGCCCAACAATTCAATTATAACCAACCATTCAATTCAATTCTTTTTAATATTCGAAAACTTTACATTTCTTCATAAATATATACCAAACTGAATTTATTTATTTTGGAAAATATCTACAAATTTTTTATTAATTATTTTAACAAGATACTTATTCTTTTTTTTCTTTTCATTTGTCATAAAATCTAAAATGATAGAAAGAAAATATAATTTTCCAAAACAACTTATTTCATTAATTAATTTAACAAAATACATATTTTTTTTCTTTTCATTTGTCACAAAACAAATCTAAAATAATAGAAAGAAAATAAAAATGTCCAAAACTACTTGTTTTTTTTTGTTTTTATCTTATAATATTTATAATAATAAATTATTTTAACGGTGGCTGCTTTCTTACAAAATACATAAACTTCAACAAAGACACTTGTATGCAAGTAGAAGTTTGCTTGTTTGGTTTATTTATATTTTAAGTTTATTCCAAATTAATATCAAATCACTCTTTCTCAAAATTAAATTAAAATAAAATAAAATAAAATAAGTTTATGTTAAAACAGAGACGTAGTTAGTTTTTCAAAGTGCTCTTGTCGTCTTTGGCTTCTACAGTTTTGATTTGAGTTTAAATAACTGTTTTTTGCTTCCTGTGTTCCCTGCTTCATCATCACGCACAACTCTTTCCCTCTTTCGATCTCATTCTTATCTCTCTACACACGATTCAATCAAATCACGAAGCTATGAGTTTCTTCTGCAAATCAATTTCATTTGTTTTGATTCTAAATTTACTCAATTCGTGGTTGATTTCATCTTCCTCTAATGGGTTATCTCAAATCCCTTCAAATTTTCTTACTTTAGCTAAAAGAAATGATTTTTTTGATTGGATGGTTGGAATCAGAAGAAAAATTCATGAGAACCCAGAATTAGGTTATGAAGAAGTTGAAACATCTAAGCTTGTTAGAACTGAATTGGATAAGATAGGTGTGTCTTATAACTACCCAATTGCTATTACTGGTGTAATTGGTTTTATTGGAACTGGTCAACCTCCTTTTGTTGCTTTGAGAGCTGATATGGATGCACTTCCTATGCAGGTCAATTCTTCATAGTTATGGATTTGTTGAGTTTATAGAAACTAACACAAATGTTTTCATTACATTTGACTTATGTAATTATGAGAAGTGTTTAGTCTGTTTTGTGTAGATTCTTATTAGACAAGTTATTTTGGATTGTGTAGGAAATGGTAGAATGGGAATACAAGAGTAATGTTCCAGGAAAAATGCATGCTTGTGGACATGATGCTCATACAGCTATGCTCCTCGGCGCTGCGAAATTACTTAAAGAACATGAAGAAGAACTACAAGTATGTTAAGGGCTACTTAAAATTTTGAATCTTTTAATGTATATTGAACATTCTTGGTACATTTGTTTCATTAGGGTACAGTGATTCTAGTTTTCCAACCAGCTGAAGAAGGAGGAGGAGGTGCAAAGAAGATTGTAGAGGCAGGTGTATTAGAGAATGTGAGTGCAATCTTTGGTTTACATGTTACAAACCAATTACCATTAGGTAAAGTAAGTTCAAGAGAAGGTCCATTGTTAGCTGGTAGTGGCTTCTTTAAAGCTAAGATAATTGGTAAAGGTGGTCATGCAGCTCTTCCTCAGTATACTATAGATCCTATATTAGCAGCTTCTAATGTTATTGTTAGCTTACAACACCTCGTTTCACGCGAAGCCGATCCTTTAGAGTCACAGGTAATAGATATAAGCTTTGGTTCTTCATATGTCTTCAGGGCCGGTCCAACTATTCACAATTATTTTAAAATATGCCTAAACATATCTTAAAACCCTAGGCGATTGTTTATGTGGTCTATCCTCTGGACCGGTCCTGTATATAACCAACCACATATGAATCGATCTATGTATTATAGGTTGTTACAGTTGCTAAGTTTGAAGGTGGTGGTGCTTTCAATGTGATTCCAGACTCAGTTACTATCGGTGGTACATTTCGAGCTTTTTCAACTAAAAGCTTAATGCAACTCAAGAAAAGAATTGAACAGGTTAGTAACTTAACACACTCTCATGTATAAAGTTTAAGTCTTTTTTGTTTCTTGTCTTAAAAAACCGAACTTTTTTTAAAGGTTATTACAAGGCAAGCAAGTGTTCATATGTGTAATGCAACAGTTGATTTCATTGAAGATGAGAAACCTTTCTTCCCACCAACTGTAAATGACAAAAACTTACATCGGTTATTCAAGAATGTATCGGCCGATATGTTAGGAATTGAGAATTATGTTGAAATGCAACCATTGATGGGATCTGAAGATTTCTCTTTCTATCAAGAATCAATTCCAGGACATTTTAGTTTTGTTGGAATGCAAAACAAAACTCATTCACCAATGGCGAGTCCTCATTCGCCTTATTTTCGAGTTAATGAAGAATTATTACCATATGGTGCTTCACTTTATGCTTCAATGGCTACTAGATATCTTCTTGACTTGAAAGATTCATCATTGAGTACAAGTTATAAAAAAGATGAACTTTGATGTCAACGTTGGCTTCTCCTCTACAAAAGTCAGCAATATCTACATGGTAAAATTAAATTTTTTTTTTCTACAGAACATGTTATGTTAGTGTAGTAACTATATCAAAGCTTCTATTAAGTCCTCACTTGTCTCATTGCAGAACTAAAAAATGTGATAACTTTATTACAAAAAAAACATTGTAGTGAGAGATTTATTGTAATGGAAACATATGTTTCCGAATTTAAATGTAACGTTTATAATATATATTTCTTAATTCTTAATAATACGAATCTGAAAATTTGAAACAGCCCAATTTTGTACAGATGATATTAAGATGAGGAGCTTTCTCACAATGGATTCATTATCAGACGAAACATCAAACTCAAATTTAAGATCTTGTCCTAAATCAAAATCAAATATGAGATCTTGTCTTAATCTAACGTGTGACTGAGAAAGATCTAACTTTTCACTTTTTTTTTTCTTTTTGTTTCTTCTTCTTCTTTATCTTACTCTCTTCAGATTCAAGTTTTGATTTTTTTAAAAAAATTGATTCTTCTCTCTTTCTTCCGAATCTTTGCTTTTCTTAAAGTCCCAATCTTTTTTTCTGGGTTCCAATTAAAAAATAAAATTATAAACCTTTCTCATTCAAGTTTGAAGCTTTTAGTTTTAGACTGAAAGTACTGGGAATAGATATGGAAGAAGAAGATAAAGTTCCATCAATAGCTAAACCAAGACTAACAAACCAATCTACTAGAGCTCTTTTATCTATGCCTCTGCTTCAGATTATGTTATTATTTCTTGTTCTAACTCTTGGGATCTCACTTGTTAGTATACACATGATCAAGTTCTTAAAGATTCAACATTTATCTCCTCTGGTTTCAACTACTTTAATCTCTATGAATAGTCACAATACTCTTACTTTACAAAGCTTTATTAAGCCTCCTTCTAATGTATGGCACACAATGAATGATACTGAATTGCTTTGGCTTGCTTCAATGCAACCACAGAGAAATCTTTATCCTTTTAAAAGAGTTCCTAAATTGGCTTTCATGTTTCTCACTAAAGGTTCATTACCATTTGCTTCACTTTGGGAGATGTTCTTTAAAGGACATGAGAGTTTTTACTCTATCTATGTTCATGCTTTACCCAATTACAGATCTGAGTTTTCAAAGTCATCTGTGTTTTACAATAGATATATCCCAAGTCAGGTACTTTCATTTCCTACAACCATGTTTTTAGTGTTGCTTCTTCTTTGTGTTCTTTTTTTGTCTAGCCAACTAGGCAGTACAGGACATATAGCTAACTAAACTAGGCTGCATCCTAGCATTTCGAGCTAATTTATCTGCATCTTCGTTTTGTACTTTTAACAGTCTCTTTTGTCAGGTTGTGGCTTGGGGAGAGACGAGTATGGGTGAAGCTGAAAGAAGGCTTTTGGCTAATGCATTACTCGATTTTTCGAATGAATGGTTTGTTCTACTGTCTGAATCATGTATTCCTCTTCGAGGTTTCGGTTTTATCTATAGTTATGTTTCTGAATCAAGATATAGTTTCATGGGTTGTGTTGATGAGGAAGGACCTGATGGAAGAGGTAGATATAAAACTGAACTTGAACCTGAGGTTAAACTAAGTGAATGGCGAAAAGGGTCACAATGGTTTGAAATTAATCGGAAACTCGCTGTTGAGATTGTACAAGACATAACTTATCATCCTAAGTTCAAAGAGTTTTGTAAACCTCCATGTTATGTTGATGAACATTACTTCCCTACAATGTTGTCTATTAAACATAGGGTTTTGTTAGCTAATAGGACATTGACATGGACAGATTGGTCAAGAGGTGGTGCTCATCCAGCTAGTTTTGGTAAGGCGGATATAACGGAAAGTTTTATCGAGAAGCTTCCGGGAGCTAAGTCATGTCTCTACAATGATAAGAGGTCTGAAGTTTGTTATCTCTTTGCTAGAAAGTTTTCTCCAAGCTCATTGGAGCCCTTATTGAAACTCGCACCCAAGATTCTTGGGTTCTAAGAGGATCTTGCTTTAGTCTCCTATGCTCAGTCCTGGTTACTTCTAGATTATTGTTTTTGGTAAGTACTTAGGTTTTAGAGTATGATAATGAACATAACTGATCATCCTTTTTCCACAATGATATTACAAGTTTTATTTTTTCAAAGAAACAAAATAGTTTTTTTTTTACTTCATAAAATAACATCAAAGATATATATTATAAGTTTATCGGGCTCGAGGAGCAAACTCTGAAGCAGAAGAGAGACTATAGTTAATAGAACTCATTGAGTACATACCTGCACTTCCTTGTCTCCTTGCATTTTCTAATGCAATACACTCGTTTAACTCCATAACAACATGTGCCATTGTTGGTCTCCGGCTCGAAGATGGGTTAACACAACCCAAAGCCAGCTCAACAACCTTCCATGCACCGTTTGTACCATAGTCCCCTATCAGTTTTGGATCAACAATGCTCATGATATCTCCTTTAGTAAGCATAAACCTAACCCATTCATTGATATGAGTTATCTCTCTTGTTTTATCTATCACAGATTGGTTAGTAATTATCTCCAACAACACTACACCAAAGCTGTATACATCACTCTTCTCGCTTAACCAGTTTGTTCTATAGTACTCAGGGTCTAAGTAACCAGGTGTGCCGGCAACAACTGTTGAGACATGACCTTCACCATCGATCGGAAAAGATCTCGACAGACCAAAGTCAGCTAGCTTGGCTCCAGAACTCTCATTCAACAATATGTTAGTAGTTTTCACATCTCTATGAACCATAGGAGGTCTACATCCATTATGTAAATACTCTAACCCTGTTAAAAAGTTTTATTATTTATATATAAATTTTACATTTCAAACATTATATTAATAAATTAAATATTTTTAACCTTGTGCTGCCTCTAAAGCTATTTGCATCCTATTTTCCCATGTTAGGACATGTCCATGTCCATTGCTTTTCCCTATATCATGTCTTAAAATGTATTTGAACTGTGTTAGCTAAATAAGAGTCTCTAGGCCAAAGTGTTTACCTGACATATAAGACTTCAAGTCACCATTTGCCATGTATTCATAGATCAGAGCTAAGTTATCTCCATCATCACAGTAACCCACAAGTCCTACTAAATGTCTATGATGAACTCTTAAAAGAAGTTCAACCTGAGAAAGATAACAAAATGAAACATTTCATGATTCAGAAACTTAAAAAAGAACTAATGGATACATTTCTAGTTAAAGGCATGACCGTCTCTGGCCCATGACAGAGTAGACATTTGTCATGGTTACGAACCTAAAATAAAAACTTCTGTAAAGAAATAAAGGGTCAAACAAATGTTAAGACGGTTTTTAAAGTACCTCTGCTTTGAATTCTTTATAACCTTGAGCTGATGAATGAGAGAGCATTTTCACAGCTACTTGAGTATCATCTAAGTTTCCATAATACACTGTTCCAAACCCTCCTTTACCAAGAACTCTCTCGAAGTTATTAGTCATCTTAAGTACCTCGGAATATGTGATCTTACGATTCTTTGTCATGATTGTTGGATTAGATGATCTTGTCTCACTTTCAACTATACCTGTAGTGACTAATGAGAATGGTCCTAGACCTGTAAATTTATTCAAAAAGATCATAAGGTTTTAAATTTTTCATTAATCTCAAGATCCACTGATGCTTTATACCGCTAGTAATTCCGGGGTTTTTCCTTCTAACGACGAAAAATATGGCGAAGATAACGACGAGAGCAAGCACTGTAACCACTGGCGTGGCAATAGCAACCATTGGAACCTTTTTACGCTCTTTTTCGGTAGTCGAATTCATGTTTTCACCTAAACTATAAACAGGAATAAATGGGCATAAGTGTTGTTAAAAGGAGTCTAAAACATGGTCGTCTCTACCCCTAATTAAAGTATGCATATGTCTAGAGCCCACTCACAATCAAAAAATTATTAAGTTAAAAAGACCCCACCTTTTTTAAAAAAAATTAATAAAAAATTCACATTTTTTTGTTATTGCCAAGGGTCCAACAAAAAATTGAGACGGGCCACTCTAAAATATACTCAAAATGTCTTGAAAATATTCGAGAACGAATCAAGTTAAAGTATGATCATCTTACATTAGTGTTAAACTTTTGTTGTTTACTCTTTGCTTGAGAGACTCTGGAACTGCTGTGAGATTAAGCTTCATGTTTCCACTTAAGTTTCTGCAAATGAAAAGACCGAATCTATCAGAGCATAACCACAGAGGAAGCAAGAGGACTAAAGAGAGTGCTTATAAAAGAAGCTCACATGAGTGTTAAAAACTTCATATCAGCAAAAAACGCGGGAATCTCTCCTGATAAATCATTCTTTGATAAATCTCTGTCCATTAAAACAGAGTTAGTTCCTTTTTCTTACCGCGATATCGGATACTAAGTTTATTGGTGTAAGAGTTGGGGTTGCTTACAGCTCTTTCAACTGTGTTAGCTTTGATATGTCAGATGTTATAGTACCTGTTAACTCGCTCTCCCTCAAGTTCCTAATGTTTGTGAAACAAAAATAAGTATCAATAATAATAGAGAATCTATCCCCACATTCGGGTACTCATTTCGGATTTGTGTAGTACTCGATCGGGTTGGAGTTATTCGGGTACAATTTTTATTAACCTATAGAGATACTTATAAAGTTTTGGATCGGATTAGGTTCATCTTTTTTTAGATTGGGTTCGGGTTCGGTTCTATTTTAAAAAGTTAGTACTTGTTAAAACCTAAAAATAATTGGATACAATCCATCTTGGATAATATCATGCTTATTAGATCTGAATTTATTAAATTTTATCCAAAATACCAAAATATATATGAATAAATTTGAAAATTTAACCACATGTTTTGTTAAATTTTAATAAAATTTAGTTATATTTCACACATATATAACTAAAAATTTAGAA
The DNA here is from genome assembly GCA_000411055.1 of Leavenworthia alabamica. Classification (NCBI taxonomy): domain Eukaryota; kingdom Viridiplantae; phylum Streptophyta; class Magnoliopsida; order Brassicales; family Brassicaceae; genus Leavenworthia; species Leavenworthia alabamica. The sequence continues at coordinate 24,414 of KE157784.1, forward strand.
ATAATTGGTTATATTGGAGTATTTTGATTTTATAGTATTAATATCTTGAGTTTATAAATTATAAGTATGATTTATGTAATTGTATTATATCAAATCTAATTATAATTAATATTTTTGGTATATAGTTGTATTTCGGGTACTCATTCAGCTACTCTTAATTCGGTTTAGGTTTTCAGGTATAGAAAATTAGTGCCTATTCAGATATTTTGTCATTTCCGATTCGAATTCTATTTCTTTTTCGGTAGTCCTGTTTGGTATTTTAGGTTTGGTTTTTTTTTTTACCTAGTGATAAAGAATAAAGAACATACAAGGATATGATCATCGATGGCTCGGAGTCTGGATAACTACAGTTCACACCTTCCCACCGATAAAACTGAGGAACACATGGATCTCCCTGCCAACTTATCTTTTTGCTCAAACCATATATCTTCTTGATCATCATCATAGCAGAAACTAATCATCACAATAGATTCAAACTTACATAAGAAACAAGTTCTATTAAAGAATGACATAAAGAACATAACTTACCATCATCTTTATTCGTCTCGAGTTGTCGAAAATCTACAACTTTATAAATCTCAATGGCATTGAGAAGCGGAGGAAGAGTAGAGTTACCGGTCATTGCGAAAGTGAAGTTAAATACACCATTTGAAGAACTTTCAGCCTTTGGATTAGATAAAGTATCAATTCTGAACTTGGAAGGCCTTAAATAACCATACCAAAGTCTTCCTTCATTGTAAGTAATGTTGAATTCTCTTATGTCACTACTACTTAGATTTTGGATCTCGGCGAAATACATGTATATATATGATTGTGTAGAGATGTCATCGAACTTCCACCAAATGTTCCATGGCATACTAGCATTTTTGGGGACAGCAGCGGTCTTCATCACGGCTTGAGGTACGTTGTAGAGGTCGTTTGTATCGACCGGAAGGTTTGTGCTTATTGAGACAGTTTCATCGTCTGAGTATGAGTTCCAAACTCGGTCGTTTATGTCCTCATCATACCTGAAGAGAATCTCTATTTGTTAATGCGAGGGATTAAGACTAATATATAAAATATATCACTTGAAAAAACATGGCTTTAGCAACTAAAAATGGCGAATACATATTTAATCACCAAATTTAGCGACTAACTTACGACTAATAACAACTGGTCGCTTAATAATCACTAAATAGCTACTAAAAAACGACTAATAACTAGCAGTAGTCGCTAAATAGTAACTAAATAGTCACTAACTAGCGACTAATTATTACTGATTACATGTTTAGTTGCTATTTAGTTGTAAGCATTAATTAAGCGATTAATTAGCGACCAAATTTGTAGTCGCTAAGATGCAGTTTTCTTGTAGTGTATGAATCAATTCACTCATTGTCAATTGATTTTGACTTGAAACTCATATAACTTAACATGATATCAGAATCTGAACACATGTTGTCTCACCAAACTGAAATCAATCTAGCCCATTGAAAAAGGCTCGATCAATCTTGAAAATATTCACAAAGTGAGATGTTATCGAGATCAATGGTTAGAAGAATCATGATCTCGAGTAGACATGTGAGAGGTGAAGACTAATATATAAAAGATATGAGTCTATCCACTCATTTGTCGATTAGTTTTGAGTTAGAAACCTCAAAAAACATAATAAAAACTTTTGTAAGAACATTTTAGTTTTACTTACCTGACGAACGATGAGGAATTAGAAGGAAAGTACAATCTATTGAACAACATAAGTGATCCGCTTTGTGTAAGGTAAGTTTCATTGTTCAACGGACGAAGTTCAAGTGAAGAAATGAATGGTGTAGTAACTCCTGTCTTAACAAGACAAACTTGAAGACGATCTTGTCTTAAAACATGTATGATCTCATGCATTGAAGTCATTGTTACTCCTTGTATTTCAACAGATGACCATTTGTTAGGACCAATATGAAGATCAAAGCTCGGAAACTCATTCAAACCATCATAATTCCCATATAAAAAGGTTCCTCGAATCAAATATTTGCGATTCGCCGTGAGGTTTACGTTATAACAGTTTCTTTCGCCCTTACGGAAGCTTCTCATAGCCCAAAGTTGTTGTTGAAACATAGTTTTGTATGCATCATTGATCGTACCGACCGAACCGCTGTCGATATAGTCCGTGTCGGATTTGTATGTTATGTTTGTTGTCTTCTCTATATAAGTTGTGTCCTTAGGCACCAACCCACAATCTAAACTGATGAATCCTGTTCATAATTAAAACAAGAAATATAATTATCAAAAAAAACACTTTCAAAGAGTTTGGTTTTAAAAAACATCATCATCATCATCATGTTGTTAAGTACCTGCTTGGTTTTGAGCTTGTACTAATCTCAGAACTGTAAAAGCTATCGAAAGGAGCAAAAAATAATGATTTTTTTCCATTTTCTTGTGGTTTGATTCAGTGGAAATTATTATTCATTTTTCATTGTTGTTAATGAGCAAAAACATAACATAATATTGGTCAATTTATTTGGGTCTAATGGGTTATTTTAAACAAATTTCTTAATATAATTTATGGATTATAATTTTTTTCTTTTGAGTAGTCATCAAATGAATGAGTCAGTTTTGCAAAGAGCTGACTTCAATAATTAGTATTATTGTATTAGACCTTGATATGATAATATTGATGTGATGTATGTTTGTATATTTTGTTACTAAATGTTTTAAACTTATTTATTTTTAATATACTCAAGTATTACCAATTTACCATCATAGATTAGTTATTTTTATTAAAAAAATCTAAGTGTTAAATTTTTGTTATTTTTTGCTTTTTTTTTTAATTAATTTCTAAATCATCAAAGAATTAAATTGAACTTGTTTTTTTGTAATAATTAGATTTTAATTTAATTTAAAAAGCTACTTTATATACAGAGTGTAGTAAACATATATAGGAAAACAAATATATATTATCTCAAAAAACAAATATTAATTAATTTGTGTATATATAGTCGTAAACATATTATCTTAAACAAAGTTTGAGTGTTTAACAAAGGAATGAGTCAATTTTGGCAATTGTGAATATGACCTCGTCACCTACTACATTGCCTACTATATTACAAAGAGCTGACTTCAGTGACATAATTGATAGTACATCTAATTTATATAAATATTAATATTGGACTTTGGTGGGTATTTTTAAGAATTTAACTTGGAATTCAAATGATTTGTTTTTTTAATATATAATAACGTAATATTATAATGTAACCAAGTTATATATTAAGTCTTCAATATTAGATTATTCAGGTGATCTGTCTACGGAATATTTTTTTTAATTTACGGGAGTTTTTGGACTGAAATTCGTTATTTATATAGGTTCGAAACTAATATCAAGAATATGTAATATTAGTTTTGTCACAAGCGTCATTCAATCATATGATTTTTAAATTAGTTTATTGTTTTTTACCAGTCGGATTAATGACATTTGATTACAAAAAAAAATTTATCTTGTGAAAAAATTTGAAAAGTTTAAACTAGTTATTAGTGGCTGAAATATAAAACCAAAAAAGGGTAAATAAAGAAATAGAAAGAAAGAAAATGAGATAAGTGAAGAAGAATTAGAAATGAACAAGTCAAATACATATTTGGTAGTATACTTCAGCCATTGATTTTGAATTTAGTGAGTTTTATATATTATTTGGATAAATCAATCAAGTAAAACATGAACTCAAATTAAGAAACCAAAAAAAATAATTAGAAAAGAAAACGATATTCTATAAATGATTTTTTATTATACGAAAACATTTTCCACAAAAAAAACAATAACAATAAACAATATTCCAAAATAGGTAGAGTGGTAAATAAAAAAAATATTAAAAATGAATACATTTATGCTTTTTAAGAGCTTTAAACTGAGTAACAATTTGGTCATAATCAGGAAGCTTAGGATGAACATGTCTTGGTAATAATAATCTTCTTCTTTTTTCTTTCACTTTAAACATATTATATACTAAATGATAACAATGTGATAATGATGATGATGATCTTTTTCTTCTTAGATGAATCTTTTCTCTTCTCTTATAATACCTTAAACTCTCCATATCTCTAAACCCTAATGATGAAGATGATGATGATCTTCTCTCTTCTTCACTACTCTCTCTAAATCTAAACACTCTTTGATCTTTTCCTTCTGAGCTTCTTCTATATAATCATCATCTTCTTCTAGTGATTGATCATTAGAGCAAGTCTTTAAATCTGAATCCGTTACTTCCTTATCTTCATCTTCATTAACCTAATATACACATACACATACAAGTTGAAAACATATTGAAACCAAAAAAAAAAAAAGTTATTGATCTTTGATATAACATTAACAAGACCTTAGACCTGACAGGTTTTGTATATTCCAGTCTTAGTATTTGGAAATATTAACCAGACTCCTTTGCTATTTCATCTAATAAGTTACATATCTTCAGATACTGAAGTTACACACTTGCACATAGTTTTTCTTTTATCTACATTGTAAAGATTCGCGAGTTATTATCGATATCGGAGTTTGGACCGCCAAAACCTGTACATAGAGTGAAATCCATAAAACCAAAAATATATATTTTTAATTTATTTTTGGATTGAGTATTTAGTGTTTTAATTTAATATTTATTATTTAAGATTTAAAATGAGTTTAGAGATTAAAGTTATGATTGAATATTTAGTGTTTGAGTTTAATATTTATTGTTTGTGACTTAACATTTTGATTTAAGAATCAAAATTTAGTATTTAAAGTTATATTGACTATTTAATGTTTGGATTTAATATTTATTGTGTAAAATTTATATAATTTTTTAAAAATATAATCTAATTTCTATCTTAATTGAATTACTGAATAATAATTTTGTATTAAATCAATTTTAATGGTATTTATAAAATAAAAACTAAATTTAGTAACATTTAAAAATTTACCCTTTTAAAATGCAAAAAAAAAAGTTTCTTCTTACTACAATTTCACTAAATATTTTGTTCTGAGAAACTATATTATATAAGCAAATATTAATAAAGTGAACAGTAGGCAATAGAAACTATGACTAAAAATCATATACCTAAACACCATTTCATTAAAATTTAACTAACTACAAAGGACTAACCACCCAACCGGTTATCGGATTCTTCCTCCGAATCCGCGATTTTCCATGAATACCAGACTGTAACCGTTCAAGCACAGTATAAGTAATAGAATCAGGTGTAAGTCCTTGTTGTTTCATCTTCATATACAACTCAACAGCTTCGGCGGTTCGACCACTCTTCTCTAAACAATCAATCAAAATATTATAAGTCACAATGTTTGGTTCACAGCCATTAACAATCATCTCTTCAAACAATCTATACGCCATTTCGACTCTCTCGGTTTTACCAAAACATTCAATCAATGTACTATATGTAACTACATCAGGGTTTAATCCCTTTTCTTGCATCTCTTTGAACCTAACATGAGCTTCATCAACATCACCGTTTTTGCCTAAACAATTAATCAAAGTATTGTATGAAACAATATCGGGTTTATACTCACTTTTCTCGAGTTCTTCAAAGATTTTAATCGCTTCTTCGACTTCACCTACTTTACCGAAACTAGATATAAGTATATTGTAAGTGAATATATCAGGACAGGGACCGTTTCTTTTCATTTTGTTGTATAGATCATGAATGTGAGATATTTGCTTTAGCTTCCCGAGTGTCGTGAACACAGTGTTGTACATGATAGTATCAGTAACTACACCTTTCTCATGAATCTTACTTAACATTTCTATAGCTTCAATGGTTTTACCTGCACTACATAAACTCTCTAACATCGACATGTAACTACTTCTTTCTCCTTTCACAGGGAAGCTCCACATATCGCAAAATAGTCGATGAGCTTCACTTACATGTCCTAATTTACTCAAAGTTCTAACCAAATACGAATATATCCCTTGAGTCATATACTTTTTCGATATCTCTACAATGCTATCTAACTTCATAAGCTGACCTTCAGATACTAAGAGATTCAAAACTAAACTATATGTATACTCGTTAGGTCGACAATTCGTTTCCACCATCTTCGAAAAAACTTGTATAGCCTTATCAACCATTTTGGCTTTAGCTAGAACTTGCATCAATGTATTATAACCAACAACATTAAGTGTAAGCCCTTGAGTAATCATTTCATTGAATAAACCAATAGCTTCATTATACTTCCCTATCCTTCCCATGGTTCTGATCATAATAGTATATGAATACTCATCTCCTTTACAATGTCTTCTCTTCATATCTTTGAAAACTTGACAAGCTTGATCAATCTGAGACAAGACTACACACAATTATAAACAAAACTCAAACCAAAAACTTTAGAGTTGAGAGCTCTCAAAACAATATTGTACCTTTTGATCTTTAGCTAAAGCATCAAGTAACATATTGTAAGCAAAGATGTCAAGCTTATGAGCTCCTCTTCTGATCTCAGAATACAAATCAAATGCTTTAGAAGAATCATGAGATCTTAAGTAAGCTTGAAGAAGACATTTATAAGTAAAAGAGTTCATTTTTAATTCCCATTTCTTCACTAATCTTAAACACATTTGTAAATCTTCTGTGTCACCGAAGAAACCTATTAAGATATTAACGGTGGAGATATTGCCACGTACATTAGATTTAACCATAGAATCAAGAATCGTGCGGATGTGATTGAATCTGTCTTGAAGATTTGACCTAGAGAGAATTAAGATGATTCTGTTGTAGAGGAAAGTGTCATTGTGAGAGTTAGGGCAAAGATTGGGAACGAATTTGAAAAATTCTAAGGCCAGGCGAGGGCAATTTAGGGATTTGAGAATTTCTGAAGCTTCGTCGGGAGTAAGGGAGAGTGAGAGAGATGAGAGGTAATCTGAGAGGTTAGAGAAAGCATCGGAGTGATTAGTGGTTTCGGTAAGGAGATTGGTAGCTCGGCAGATGAGATGATGACGAGGAATAGGGTAGCCACGTACGTCGGTGGGAAGGGGAGTAGGAAGAGATACTTCGGCGGAGAGTAATCGGCCGGAGGGAGATGATGAAGTGACTTTGGCGACATATTTGGTGGCGTATCTTCGGCGGTTTGCTCTAGTAATTGTATTGACGGAGTTTAAGAAACGGTGGCGAAGAAGTCTCATTTTGTGGCGGAGAAGGAAACAGAGTTCAATTGAGTGTGGAACACTGGTAAGTGGTAAAGAGAAGAGATAATCCTTTTGTAAATGGGCCTTAAATTGATCACGGTCCATTTATTTATCTTCTAGTGTTCACCATGTTTGTGATTTAATGTTTGCTTATATAAGTTTTTTTCTTTTCATTAATATAAGTTGTTGATGTAATTTACAACTTAATTCATAAATTTTGCTAGGTTTATTAGATTGAATTCGTCCCAAGCATCACTAATCACCCTGTTCAATCTCAAGTGTGAGCTTATGAGCTCAATCAACATTGTACATATTGAGACCTCTTGCATAAAAAAATGACTTGTTTGCATTGAAGAAAAAAAAATTAAAATTGGTTGGGTCGTCTTCATCTCCCAAAGATCATCTTTATTTTACAAGTCCCAAAATATTTGTTGATTTAGCAATTGTTTGCTTAGTTTCAACGAAATTTGCTGCTTATGGTGTCGTAGCTCGGAACAGTCAACACTGCCAAATACAAAAAAACAGAGATCTATAAGCAAAAAAAAACATAGGATTTAATAATAAATAAGGTGAAAAAACTTAATTACCATCTCCGAAAGCACCCATTGTTAAAGGCTTTGAAATAACTTTGCTGGTGAAGTCTTTAATGTCCTTCAAGCTTAATTCATCTACTGTCTTCAAGAATTGCTCAACTGGTTTCCTTCAATATTTTTTAAAAAATCATTCTGAGTTAGTCGCAGCATCCGAAGAAACTACAGAGCAATTTTGTGAATAAATAAATACCTCTCTCCGTAAGTAAGTATTTGTCTTCCAATATCTTCTGCTACAATCATCTGCAGAACACTTGCCTTTAATAACAACATTTAACGGATTAAACCGAGTTTTAACAAAATGGTAACATACCCGTGATTCCAAATTCATGAGAACTGCGGATTTTGTGGCTGCCTTGGCACGATCAAGATGGCTTTGGTTAACTGTACAACATATATAAAGACAATGAAAATGTTTCATAGTTACAAGAGCAATGTGTTTCAACTTGTCGAAAGAAACAAAACTGCAAAATACAAACCTTGTCCTCCTGCAACATCTTTGAGTTCTTTAGCTGCTAATTCAATGGCTTGTGCAGCAAATTGAGGACCCTACACACTCAACAATGTAAATGATTTCACTATTACAAAAATGCATATCCATCAATGAAGTTGTCAGGCTTTATATCCAACATTAAAATTGGTATTTCTATTGTACACATGAAAACATAGTAAGCAAGATCAGGATTGCCGAACTCACCGAGCAACCATAGATTCCAAACAATCCAGTGTTGTTAAAGATGCTAGTGAATGCAGTGCATGACTGAACCTCTTGATATTTGTTTAGAACATTGCGATCTATAACCAGACATTATAACTTTATTCATTATTACTGACACAGTGCTAGAGAATGATTCCTGAACTCGTTCAGTAATTGCAAAACTAAAATAGCTCAAGAAAAAAAAACACAAAATTACTTACAGAGCCATGAGTGCATTCCTTTTCCAGGACCTCCTGCAGAGAATGAGCCACCTCCTCCCATAAGCATCTATATAGCAATTAGATCTACGTTAATATATCTTCACTAGTAAAAAGTAAACATTCAATTTAAAGAAACCTGGAGAACAGTGGCGGTAGCTGCTTCTTTCTCGTTAATCCAGCCAGGAACTTCAAAAGCAAGCGCAAAGTGTGTAGCCTGAAAATGACAGGACAAAAACTCAATTAGAATTGGGATGCATAAAACATATTCATCATAAATACATTTGTCAAATGGCGAGAATACCTCTCCACCGGTATGTTGGCGAAAATCTCCACCAACATATCGAGATTTTGTCTCTGCTGGGAGAGCTACATTAGGAAGGTCAGAGCTTAATGGTTCAGCAACTTTTAAAAGTTCCTCGTGTTCTACTCCACTTGCTGCCAATACCATCCTTGCAGCAGTGAAATTTTCCTGAATCATATGATTGAAAAGGACACTAACTTAAACTATACGATTGAAATCATTGAGATGTATATGGTTCTTAAAAGCTGATGTGGTCTTACAGTCATAAACTCTTCCAAGAGGTCCCCGTTCAATCTATCTAAAGCAGACTCTGGTGCGTACAGAGGATTTGCTAATGGACCTGAGTAACCAGCAGAATGAATGGCCTCCAAGAGGAAACCCATAGGGTTCTTTGCAAGTTCCGCTATCTCTACCTTCATCTTCCGTAGCTGCAGAAGAGATCATCAACAACACAAGTCACATAAAGTTTCCACAGAGTTAGTTACAGAAAAAATGAAGAAGAAAAGTGATTTACCTCTTCATTGACTTCCCAATCCAAGAAAGCAGGGTTTCTCACACTATCAATAAGAACTTCAACCATTTCAGGAACATAGGTCTTAAGAGCATCAATAGTGAAACTCATTTGCTCTCGAGATGCGGAAGCAGATGTGTTTCCTCCAATGGCCTCTATTTCCCTCACAAGACGAAGATGACTTCTGTTCAACGTGCTCTTGAAAGCCATTCTTTCAAGCAAATGAGTAGCTCCATGGAAATAAGGAGCTTCATAAATAGAACCACAATTAACATATAAACCAACCGAAGCTGCCGGGTTCTGCACCAACATAATTTTCATTCAGTTCACTTCATACATTTCCATATAAACCATCACAGTACACATATTTACCAGAGACATCTCTGAAGCGATTTTAAGACCATTAGGAAGAGTAGTGATCTTAAGTTTGCTTGGCTCTACGTGATCAGCAAGTGGTGGTGGAAGTGATACGCCCTGTAGTGGCATATCCAATGAAGTAACCGATGCATGTGACTGACCAGTCAAAAATCCCAAGAAACCTGGCGAAGATGAACTAGTTGCAACAGCGCTAGAGCTTGCATAACGAGCCGGTCTCAAACTATGGCTAAGGAGTCCCTATAAACACACAGATTATCAATTTTTGTATCAATTAGATTGAATTAATGGAACTAAACGAATGAAGGATTCACAAATTAACGATTCATGATCCCTAATTGAGGTAAAGAGCTAACTAATTCACAATTTTCATTTCTCTATGATCTTAACAAATGGATTTGACTTTTGAAATTACGAATCTAAAACAAATCTTATTAGAGAAGAGAATCATTTGTAAACCTAACACTAATAACAGTGACATCATCTCCGGTAACGTACAGACAAAAATCTGAATGCAGATCTACAAATTTTCTAATAGTGTAATACAAATATCATTGAATCGGACACATCGTTCCTTAAATCGTTTCAGAATCTTCCAAGAGCGGAAAAAATATGGAAAGTACAGATGACCTTAAGAGCTCTGGCTCGTGTTCGATACATGGCGGCGACTGAGTCGACGAAAGAGAGGCTGAAGCTGACGAATAGAGAGAGAGGTCAGGGACGGAGGCTTTTCTCAGTTTATGCTTCTATTAGTCTATAGTTTGTTTTAGTTTAGTTTAGAATCTAGTTGCTGCTGCTAACGTACTCGGCGATCTATTGCTAGCATAAGCCCGTCGGATAAATCCAGTGTTGTTTTGGGCTTGGCCCAATCTAAATTAAGACATATAACCGGTTTCCTCATTAATCATTGGTTTATTACATAAGAGTTGTAGAATGGATATAAAACATCAAATTAACAACATTAGAGGCAGACAACAAGTAAAGTAAGTATAAAATATATTAATATATTAATTTATTTTTTGTTTCAATTTATTTGGACCATGATCAGCAACATTGTGAAGCTCATTGACTCAGTAGCTTTATACCTATGAAGATATCATTGGAGAAAAATAAACTCCAATAGCATCAAAAGAACCACCATCTCTTCCATGAAATCCAATAATAGCATTATCTTGTCTTTCAAACACAAATTTAGTACCAGTGACTAATCCAAATGTCTGAGAAATTCTCCCTTTTGATGTTTTAAAAGTTAACGATGTAAGCACCAAATAGTTACCCTCACTAATATGGTCGTACCTACCTTCCACAACGGTTATATATTCATTTGGAAAATCAACCTCAAACTGCAATAAAAATATATACAACACAAATGTTATAAATATATTCAAGAACTTATGTTATATATTGATGAAGCAAGAATATTTAGAGTTATAAAACCTCTTGTGTTTCTCCATTTTTCATTCCATGATAACGTGTTACTATTTGACCGTTGTGATCGTAGTCGATATTCATACTTCTTATATGAGTTTGAGTAAAGGTAACATACACTTTTCTTATACCGTCGTAATTAGGACCATCATCCCAAGGTTCTCCTCCGGTTATACCACCTTGGAGTTCCGATTTGATAGGAGGAGTCTTTAAATATGCTCCAAGAGAACGGAGATTATGAGAAGCAGATCCATGGAAGCCAATCATGATTTTTCCATTGACTCCAAGGGAAAATTTAGTACCTTTTTGATATCCAATAAATTCTGAAATTTTGAGGTTAGTTTTGAACTTAAGTGCTTGCATTACACCGGTTATTTTGTCGTAATACCCTTCAATGGATACAATTTGTTCATACTTGAGGTAATCAAACTCCAACTACAAAAAAAGATGAAGCTCGACAACGTTTTAATTATATAATTTTTCTAAAAAATCATAATAATAAAGACTTTTTGGTCTTACAAGAAAACAAATCAATTACTAACAGTGTTTTAGACAGCTATTGATATGGTCGGAATTTTTTCTGACGGTATTTCTGATGGAGAGACGGTAAAAAAAAATCCAACAAAATTTTCGACGGATAAGTAAGTTTTGCTGGAAATTTTTGATCGACCATCTCTCCATAGAAAACGCTGTTAGAAAAATTAATTTTCCATCTGAATATTTAACCGTTTTATCAATCCATCCAAAACTTGATAGCCATTAGAATTTTTGTCAAAAAATAATTAACCGTAAGAAACAGTTCATAATTTTTGACGGTTTTTCGAAAGTATACACATCAAATAATATCCGTCGGAAAATATCAAATTTATATGTATACCCACATTTTTTTTTTTTTTGTCAACATAGTAAACTACTATTTGGTCTTCCAGATCGGAGGGATGTTGTTGATATAGTAAACGCGTTGGTCTTGACGTCTTGCACTTACTGCTAGCTCGTCAGCATCTTTATTCTTCTCTCTGAGAATCCACTTTAGGGTAAATTTCCTAAAAGATATCTTGAGCTTGATAACAGCATCTAGCATGGCTTTAAAAGCTGGCCAATCTTGGGGAGCTTCAATCATTCCAATGATATCCATGCAATCTGAAAGGAAACATACCTCCAATTCATCTATTTCAATCATACATTGCATAGCCCATATTAAACCTTCCAATTCCGTATGTAAAGCAGTTAAGCTTTTGAAAATGTTTTTAGCTCCCATATAGACCTTGTTGTAACCCTGTTTCCTAAAGACCCAACCCAATCCTGAGAAACAACCTGTAGACAGCCATGATCCGTCTACATAGCATTCTGCATTACTATGATCTGCCAAGTCACCTGTCCATAACC
>KE157787.1:6802-18554 GCA_000411055.1 Leavenworthia alabamica
GAAGTGAACTGATTAGTTTTTAATATTCGATTTCTAGATGCGAATTAATAGGTTCTGAATAGTAATCTGAATCACATTGATTGAATTTTCAAAACTCTCTGATCCCTAACCTCTTCATTAATAGTTTTAAATCGTTTTCATTTGTTTTACATTTCGTTTTCGTTAATTACAAAACCACAACATATTTATTTTCTATTTTCTGTCCTTAAACATAATTGAAACGCTTTTGTTAATTCAGTAACCATTTGGTGTCTGAGGATTCGATCCTTAAGTGTTACAACACATAGGGTATTTGTATAAATCCGACTGTAAAGTCGAATTAAAATTCCTTTGAAACTTCAGAGGAACATCAATATTCCACCATAATTTTAATCGAACATATTCAACCAAAATTGCTCCATCACCTTCAAAATCTGTTTTCATGAATGTTTCAATCTTCTTACCAATTGCTATAATGACATTTTTAGACAGACAACGGAGTGGTATTCCAGAGATCTGTACCCAAAGAGGGATGAACTTCAGATCATGTTCGACCACTGTTGGTGACCATCAGAGCATAACACACATCCAATCATTAAAAGACCAAGGACCTCGCCTCAAAACAGAGAGCATGATCTCTTCTTGTTGAAATATGAAATAGTCTCTTTATTTTTTACTCAATAAAATTGTATTATGTATTTATTTATATTGATCAACAACATTAAATATTTTTCATAAACATTTTTATAAATTTTATTGAAAAATATTTGACTTATATTATTTTTTATTTTTCTCAAGTATGTAAATATTAAATCATCCGTTTAAAGCTTAAGGTTCATTATTTTGTTATATTTATTTTTATTATTTTTTAATATTCTTCTACATATTGAGTTGAAAATTTCAAAACATTTTATAAGACTTTAGTTATTTATTTTCTTAAATATAGTTTAAAAATTGACATAAACTTGTTAACATTTTGGAATAGCATAACTTATCTTTCACAACATATATTTTTATATATTTGTTAAAAGTACATAAATTTCATTCAAAGTACATAAATTCCACTATTATCAAACGATTTTTTACTATTTCGAACACTAATTTTTGACAATCAAAATTCATGTTTTATTTTTTTCATATAACCATTTAAATTTAATATTTTTTCTAATTACAAATAGAAATTATCAATAAATGATATATTTTAAAACTTATATAAATATTTTGATTTAATTTTTATTCTAATTATAAAAATAATATTTTAATATATGTTATAACAAAATAAAACTGAATATACAAACACAAAACGGTATACAAATTTATCATCATAAATTTAATTATAGTAAAAAATAAAATTCATAAATTNTTTATCATCATAAATTTAATTATAGTAAAAAATAAAATTCATAAATTTCATTAAAAGTACATAAATTTCATTAAAAGTACATAAATTCCACTACTATCAAACGATTTTTTACTATTTCGAACACTAATTTTTGACAATCAAAATTCATGTTTTATTTTTTTCATATAACCATTTAAATTTAATATTTTTTCTAATTACAAATAGAAATTATCAATAAATGATATATTTTAAAACTTATATAAATATTTTGATTTAATTTTTATTCTAATTATAAAAATAATATTTTAATATATGTTATAACAAAATAAAACTGAATATACAAACACAAAACGGTATACAAATTTATCATCATAAATTTAATTATAGTAAAAAATAAAATTCATAAATTAGAATACAAATTATTAATATTTGGGGTGAATTTTTTAAACTTTATAAATCTATTATAACTAAAGTTACTATATTTTAATTTTTAAATTTTTTTATAGTGTAATAACATTTTAAATTTTTCAAAATTATTATATTTAATAATAGTAGGACATACTTAAAATTAAATATTAAATGTCATTATGACTCTCATTTTGAGAGAATATTGTTTTCACATATCTTATATTTGTTTTATATGTTGTTTTATTTCATATTTTGATTTTCTAGTTATGCATAAATTAATATTGATAGTTCTTTTATTAAAAATACGAAACTTAATAGATTTAATTGCATGTTTTTATTTTAATCATTTGATTTTATAAAATATTTACAATTGTTGGGTTTTAGATATTTTTGAAATTGAATTTGTTGGTGAGTAAATAGAATATGATAGTTAAAATAGAAAAAGAAATAATGATGCTTAAGTCTTATAATAATAGAGTTTGAGAATGATAAGATAGCTTAAGGGAAATAGATGAAGAAAGTATATTCAACTTTCTTTTTTTTAAAGGGTTTTAGTATATTCAACTTTACTATGGGAGATGTTCTTATTACTCAATCATTCTATGACCAAGTCTCTTCATATTATCAAACCATAGACGACTAAAGCCAAAGTCTTTACAAAAATAAAATAATATATAAAATCCCCAATGGCAATAAAACAAAACAGATCAAACATTTGGGCTAATTAATGTCAATGCCTCTTGTGAATGAAGAATAGTTTGAAAAGTTCGTTAAAAAATGGCATATATTAGTTTGAAAAAATCTCCGTCTAGTTGCACGTCATGTGTAGTTTCCACCGCCATGCACTAAATGACAGTATCCACATGTGTAGTGTCATTGTTCATATTTTCTTTGTAAATTAGGTTTCCCAATTAATAATTATTTAATCGATGTCGATCAATTCTTTCTGTAATATCATTAAATTTCCTCTCTTTTATATAAAAAAAATAATTACTTTCAAAAAGTTAAGTTATACACAATTTTATTAAGTATACTTTAAAAGGAGTTATTCCTCAACTGTTTTAATCATTTGACATATTCAGACCACAAGTCAGTCAAATGTTGACAAAAAAATGGCGCCTCACACCGAAGTTTTTATTTAGTCAATGTTGAAAATTTGAATATGGCGATACCAAATTATTATATAAAAAGCCATGCTCTTCATGAAATTAAACACAATCCTTAGAACACCATATAATCAGAGCTGAACAAACTCATTCTTGCCTTGTATCTTAAGTCATCTCTTTTATTTCCTTTTTTCTCCTAATTTAAACCAATAAAAGAGAACAAATATGGATAACGCTTCAACTGTGAGATTCTCTAGCTGTCGAGGAGTTGCGTTTGAGATTAAACCTCATGCAAACCCTTTCGCTATTGAAGCAACTAATCAAAACCTCAACGCAAACTCTGAACGCGAGGGAATGAGCAGCAGGTTTCGACTTCCATGGGATTTTATGAGAAACGCTTCAAAAGTTTTCCCTTCATCTATTCAACACTCTGTGAGCAGAGCCAGCAGCCATTTCTGCGATTTGGACTCCGACAACGAAGAAAAAGAAGAAAAAGATGAAACTTACTACTTAGAAGAAGGTGGAATCAAGGAAGGAAACGAAGAACATAGTGAGAAGGAGGAAAATGCAATTCTTGCTTCTTCCGCAAGCAAACACAGCGAGAAACCGCAGCAACCGCCGATTCCAAAGAAACGCGCTTCAAGACTATCGATTATACTCCTTGATCAAGGATTATTCACCGTTTACAAACGTCTCTTCATCATTTCATTGTTTCTAAACGTTGTAGCTCTTGTTCTAGCGGCCACAGGGAATTTCTCTTACGCTAGAAACAGAGCAGCTCTGTTTTCAATCGCCAACATTCTCGCCCTAACTCTCTGCAGAAGCGAAGCCTTCTTGAGATTTGTTTTCTACCTAACTGTAAAAATCCTCGGACGCTCCTTTGTCCCTCTTCATGTCAAAATCGCGGTTACATCGCTTTTACAAAGCCTCGGCGGTATCCATAGTGGTTGCGGTGTTTCCTCGATAGCTTGGCTCATCTACGCTTTGGTCCTCACTCTTAAAGATAGAGACAATACTTCAACAGCGATTATAGCGGTTGCTTCCGCGATTCTTTCTCTCCTTTGCCTCACTTCTTTAGCAGCGTTTCCTCTTGTTCGCCATTTACACCACAACATCTTTGAACGTATCCACAGATTCGCTGGTTGGTCCGCTTTGGGACTTGTTTGGGCCTTTATAATCCTGACGATTTCATATGATCCAACATCAAAATCATACAGTGATAATCTTGGCTCCAAACTGATCAAAACACAAGAGTTTTGGTTTACGCTAGCGATCACGATCGCTATTTTGCTTCCTTGGTTAACAGTGAGACGTGTTCCTGTTAACGTATCATCTCTCTCGGGCCATGCATCGCTGATCAAATTCAGAGGAGGAGTTAAATCAGGGATCTTGGGTCGGATTAGTCCATCGCCGTTGTCGGAATGGCACGCTTTTGGTATAATCTCCGATGGGAAGACATCACACATGATGTTGGCCGGTGCTGTCGGCGACTTTACCAAGTCATTAGTTTCAAAACCTCCGACCCACTTATGGGTCCGTACTGTTCACTTCGCTGGATTACCCTATCTCGTTAACTTATATGACAAGGTAAATCAATCTCTATAATAGTTTTTTTTATATATAATTCTTTTATAAAAACTTTTTACTGGATTATTCTTTTGTCAAAACTTTTGGAAAATGATTAAAAATATATTGAAAAATGGATCTTTAAACATTTTAAATTTTAATTAAATTTTATGATCAAATCTTTTCGTTTTTAATTAAACTAGCTACCTTACAACATCATGAATTTTTAAATAAAAAATATCTTTTTTTTTCAGGTATTACTTGTGGCTACGGGTTCGGGGATTTGTGTATTTTTATCGTTTCTTATGCAGCAGAGTAAGGCTGAGGTTTACTTGATATGGGTGGCTAAAGGATTAAATGATAACTTCGGATCGGAGATTGTGAATAGGATTAAAGATTATCCTCACCAAGACAGGATCATAGTTCACGATACTGCAATTTTAGGACGACCAAATGTGTCGAAAATGAGCGTGGAAGCTTCCAAGAAGTTTGGAGCTCAAGTTGTGATTGTAACAAGCAATCCTGAAGGAAGTCGTGATGTTGTTAATGCTTGTAAGGCTTCGGGTGTTCCTGCTTTTGGTCCTATTTGGGATTCTTAGTTTACTTTTTTATGGTTATTAAATTTTTCCTCTGATTATTTATTATTTTCAGTTTTTAAACTGTGATGTAAAGTTTATATTTTATATACTGATGAATAAAAAATCTTATCAAGTATTATGATGTATTCAATTCATGATTTGAAAAGATTTGATTTAAAATATCAAATCATTTGTTATTGAAACATGAATTTTGAAATAATTATTGAAATTCAGTGTTATTGAAACAATAATTTTTAAAAGTAGCATGAAATCCACTAAAAACAATATAAATATTTGATTTAAAAATCTCAGCTGAAATTTCAGAAGATTTCTTAGTTAAAAATACAAATATCAAATTCTCATGCTCTTAGGTAAGATTTCAGAGAATTTTATAACAAAATTTCAAATTCACTCAAATTTAATCAAATCGTCTCAAATCTCGTTACAAATCAAATCTTTAATAATGCGACTTTGACTTCCTAAATTCAAATCATGTGTATACATGATTTGAATCATTTGATCAATTCCAAAATTCATAAACTCTGAGATATTTGATGTTATAGTCAATGTTGACCAAAAAAATACACATGATTTGAATCATTTGATCAATTCCTAAATTCATAAACTCTGAGATATTTGATGTTATAGTCAATGTTGACCAAAAAAAGAGAGGCTATAGTCAACAAAAACAATTAATAACATACATTACATTACATATTACATATATATAAACATAAGATGTCGATCATTTCAAGGTTGTTTTTTGTTTACCTTTATACTTTAAGTTAACTTTCATTGCTATCTTTTAAGTTTTATATAGTTGACCATATCACACTTCTTCTATAGGTATTCCATTTACGTTCGTAACTTCACAGTTTTCTCGGAATACGTAACACTTTATAAAAATATTAGGAAATCTGTTTCCGCGTTTATTGACTAAATACTTATGATTCATTAATTATATCAGCCAACTACAAATGTTGGACCTAATTTTTAATGCCATCGACATAAAATAAAGTCCCCCAGTGATATTGACACATCCATCACCACTCTACTATTCTTCTTAGTAGAAAATTTTTGAAGAATTTTTATCTCTTGATGTTCAACAAAAAGAGCACTAAGAGTCTAAGAAAGAAAAAAAAAACATTTCTATAATGCTACAAAAGTTAAATCTATTATGTGGTCAATAAAAGATAAAACATATACTCTATGTACCAAAAGGTATAAATAATGGACAACAAAGCATACTCAACAAGAACAATATCAGCAACACTATAGTAAAAAATTAATAATCTGGTATGGTCCGGTTTACTTAAACCGCTCAGGTTTCATTCAAATATGGATCGACCCAACATATATCATCTCTCACAGCTTTCTTCCAACGTTGCTTGAATCTCTTCATCTCTACAAATGATTTCATCCTCACTTCTGCTCTATTATCCACTTCACGAGACTCCATTGATTCCTATGAATCTCACCCAATATTATTTCATATATTTTATAAAACATAACAGCTTCAAGAAACAAACATATAGAAAACACAAGAAGCGGTTGTTTACCGATGATTTCGGGACGGTCTCATTTCTCACAGAGCTTAAAGCGTTTTTAACCACTCCTAGCGTTGGAAGACCATAATGAACTATGTACTCCGCATCAACAACACCAACATTTTTCTTTCTATCACCCTATCCACAATCCAAGAACAAGTTAATAAGTAACCATGTAATCGAGGGCTTATCAAAACAGGTCAAGGAAGAGGAGTTAGAAGAAGAAATTAACTTGAGCACAATAACCAAGTTGCATATCCAGGCCCCAAGCATGTATCAAATCATTCTGCAAAGCCAACAAAATGTTTTACAAAACAAATATGTCCGAGCCGAGCAGTTTAAACTCATTTTCTAATCCAAAATTGAACCAGACCAATAAAACCAAATATATAAACAAATGTTACCTGAATCATATACCAAGAACATCTCCATGCTGCTCTAGAGAACACAGGTGCCATCATTTCTACCCACCTACATTTCCAAGTTACATGTTAACAGGAAAATGACACAAAGATATTATTTTTCTCAAAACATTTCATGGAATTCGCAAAAAGATTTTACCCAATGCAGGGAGGATTGGTGCTATGGTCATCGCATCTCCCACTACCTTTGTTTTTATACATCCTCCTGTGAACTTTTGATTTCTTGCGACGCACAGTTATAGGATGATGCACTTCTGATTTCGTAGTGTCAAGAGCAGGTTGCGATATCTGAAGACCTTCTTCTTTGATAATAGATAGATATCTACAATAAAATGATTATATTCATCAATGAAAAATGTGAAAAAATAATTAAAAAGAAACAAATGCTAAATTTCGGAGTATTACCGTTGAGGATTGAAATGACTAACACCAAGATCCTCATCCCAAAGAAATATATACTCATACTCTACAACTATATCAGGATGCAAGAATCTCTTCGCGAACCACCTATGAGACTTAAACATCATTCAACTATTTAGATACTATGTGAAAGTTAAAGGAAACTAATAACAAGAACTTTCAAGAAACGAACCACTTAGTTTGATTCATCACTGAAACATGAATAGCATACTCATTCCATGGATATTGCTTCCAATCATCAACAACACCATCATAATGAAAAAGCATGATCGCAAAATCTCGAGGAGGAAACTGAAATCAAAACAATTTGTATAATTATTCGACACAAAAAGGCGAAAATATTACTGATAGTATAAGAGAAAGCAAAACCTTTTGGATAACTTTGTTGACAAGATCCTTTTGCTTGATCCCAACCGCCATGGCTAACAAACTCATCGAATGATTCAGACTTCTCTAAAAGATAAAGATTAAGTTACAAGAGAAAGAAGCATTGGAGTTTTACAAAAAAATATTTGAGGAATCTGCAATTACATAACAACCTTTTTTGTGTCATTATAGTTCCAAAGATGTTGTGTTTCCAAGTTCGATGTTCTTGCGATAATTCCTTGAGGTAATGCTTCAGTACCCATTGGCTTATTGAGATTCTAGTGAAAGATATTAAAATTGTAAAGTTTGAAATCAAAAGATTTGATCCAGGAAACATAAACAAACTGAATCACTTGTTAAAAAACAAACCTCGCACTTATGAGATGTTGCGTTATGCATCTTATGAGTAGTAGTGTTATGCATCTTATTAGTGTTTTCCAAGTTTATCAATTTCTGTAAAATTAAACCTTTTAATAAATCAAAATCAGAACATTCGATTGTAACTTAGACTTCACATGTCAGGAAAAATACTCAATATTTATTACATTACCTGTTTAAACTGTTGAGCAAGATAAGCATTGCCAAAGAAGTAAGCTCCACAAATAAGAACAGTGGTGATTAAGATACTACATAGACACGATCTATTCATTGAATCCTGCAAGTTAGAGAACTGATAATCAAGCCTCTCTATAAAGAACAGAGCCTAGACACAGAGGATTTTGTAATCATTAATATTTTCAGTTATAAACTATTTAAAAAAATGTGGATATCTGACGTAATAGTGTACTAATTTGACTCAAGAGGCCAGAGAGGTCAATTTGGAAGAAAAAGAAAAGAAAAGAAATTGACTGAGACAGAGCTATAGCTAAACAATTCCGTAAATCACGTAAGAAGAAATACGAAGCAATCACCTAATTTTAATTATTAAATATCATCCTCAACAATAATTAACAAAGCATAGACACAAAATTGGATATATGAAGGAAGAAGATGAAGGAGGAAGAAAAGCTTTCGTCACCTGTTTCATGAATTTGGATAATTTGATTTCTCTGTTTCTGCCTTTTTGGGTTTCCCTAAAAATTGAAGCTTTTTATTTGATCTCAAAAAGTGTTTTTTTTTTTTTTTTCNAAAAAAAAGCAGAAGTAACGAATAATATCCTGAACTTGGTCGTTTTTTTTCTGAGTTTCGTTAAACAATAAAAAAAAAGTCTAAAGGAAGCTTTTCATTAGCTCTCTGTAATCTGTATGCTTCATAAAACCAAAAAAATTTCAGATTAGCTCTCTGTATGCTTCATAAAACCAATAATTTTCAGAAACCCAATTAATAAATTAAGCTAAAAATGATTGAACAAGATGAAAAATTTCGAAACGGAATTTGAGAAATTGATAGGAAGATTGAAGTTAGAAAGACACGTTTAGTGAGATCGTGTAGCATTTCAAGGGTTTTCAGGAGAAGCAGAGTGAGTGGTTTTGACTTTCGTGGAGACAAACGCTAAGTGGTAAGACACGTGGTTAATCCTAATTGGATCATAATATTATTTTAATCTCATTTGTTTTTTTAACTCGTGTGTAATATTTGTCTCTCGCTTAGGATTTGAAACCGACCGAGATATTTATCGGTCTTTGTTGTCGTCATTATTACACAAAATCCAGGTAAAATTAAATTCTTAATTTAAATAAAAATAACAACTTTATCTGATTTTTTTTCCGGCGGGAGATCTCAAGCTCTCTCCTTTCTCACTCAATCGCCGATGTTCTCATTAACGTTAATTCAACCGCGTCTCCGGATTTCGGAGATTCCGGTGACTCTATCCTTCAAATATCCGGCTATATGTTACAGTAACGATTCAAGGACGAAGCGAGATGAGGAAAAGAGGCAACGGAAATTATCTGGTTTTCGACTTGTTTCTAGAAAAAGATCAAATTTTGATTTGGGTTTTAGTGATTCTTTCGGGTTACCACAGTTTAGAGAAGAGAATGTGAATCATGATTCGTCTTCCTTTGATAGCGAACGAGTGGATTACGCTTTATTAGCTGAGTGGCTTCAGTCTTCTAATGGAATGAGACTCATTAAAAGGATTCATGCGATGGCGTTGAAGTGCTATGATGATCAAGTTATTTATTTTGGTAATAATTTGATTAGTTCTTGTGTGAGACTTGGAGATTTGGTTTATGCACGTAAGGTGTTCGATAGTATGCCTGACAGAAACACTGTTACTTGGACTGCGATGATTGATGGGTATTTGAAGTTTGGTCTTGAAGATGAAGCTTTCTCACTGTTTGAGGATTATGTGAAGCATGGAATACGTTTTACGAATGAGAGGATGTTTGTGTGTTTATTGAATCTTTGTAGTAGGAGATCAGAGTTTGAGTTAGGGAGACAGGTACATGGAAATATGGTGAAAGTTGGAGTTGAAAATCTCATTGTAGAGAGTTCTCTTGTTTACTTTTATGCGCAATGTGGTGAATTGACAAGTGCTTTACGATCATTTGATATGATGGAGGAGAAGGATGTGATATCTTGGACAGCTGTTATATCAGCTTGTTCAAGAAAAGGGCATGGGAACAAAGCCATTGTTATGTTTACAGGAATGTTAGATCACGGTTTTTTACCTAATGAGTTTACGGTATGCAGTATCTTGAAGGCTTGTAGTGAAGAGAAAGCAATAAGATTTGGAAAGCAAGTACACAGCTTAGTAGTTAAACAGATGATTAAGAAAGATGTTTTTGTGGGAACTTCGCTGATGGATATGTATGCTAAATGTGGGGAGATTTCTGATTGTAGAAAAGTGTTTGATGGAATGAGCAATAGAAACACGGTCACATGGACTTCGATTATAGCTGCGCATGCTCGGGAAGGTTATGGTGAGGATGCTATCATCCTCTTTAGGCTAATGAAGAGGCGGCATTTGATTGCGAACAATTTGACAGTAGTAAGCATTCTTAGAGCATGTGGATCGGTTGGTGCTTTACTGTTGGGGAAGGAGCTTCATGCGCAGATTATCAAGAACTCAATCGAAAAGAATGTCTATATAGGAAGTACTTTGGTCTGGCTTTATTGTAAATGCGGAGAATCTCGTGACGCTTTCAATGTACTTCAACAATTACCATCTAGAGATGTGGTTTCATGGACAGCAATGATCTCTGGATGTTCAAGCTTAGGACATGAATCAGAAGCGTTAGACTTTTTGAAAGAGATGATTCAAGAAGGTGTAGAGCCAAACCAGTTTACATACTCATCGGCTTTAAAAGCTTGTGCGAATTCAGAAGCTCTTTTAATCGGTAGATCAATCCATTCGATTGCAAAGAAGAATCATGCTGTATCAAATGTCTTTGTGGGAAGTGCTTTAATTCATATGTATGCAAAATGTGGATTTGTATCAGAAGCTTTTAGAGTATTTGACAGTATGCCTGAGAAGAACTTGGTTTCATGGAAGGCAATGATAATGGGATACGCGAGGAATGGGTTTTGCAGAGAAGCATTGAAGCTAATGTATAGAATGGAGGCAGAAGGATTTGAGGTTGATGATTACATATTTGCAACTATTCTCTCTACTTGTGGAGATATTGAGCTTGATGAAGTTGATTCTTCTTCTGCTACTTGTTACTTGGAGACATCTTGATTTAGTCTTTTTTATATTTACATTACATCTTGATCTTTCTTCTTTAGAAAAGAAGTTTCTGTTTTTTTTCTTCTTGTTTTTGTATGATAAAGTTCATGAAAAATATGTTTCAAAATAGAAAGATGTTATCATTATGTTGTTAATAGTCATTTTTGGAACCTAGTTTTAATGAGCTTAATAAAACATTATAAGTGGGCCTTTGTGACAAAATCCATTTAGCTCTAATAAATCCTGTTTTTTTTCTTTCTTCGAATTAGGGCTGGGCATTCGGTTCGGTTCTTCGGTTCCTACCTGGAACCGAACTGAAAGAACCGAACTGGAACCGAAACCGTTTTTGTAAAATATACGAATGGTTCTTGTATGTCTAAAACCGAAGAACCAAACCCAAACCGAACA
>KE157787.1:32815-48716 GCA_000411055.1 Leavenworthia alabamica
AAATACGATTATGGAACCAGTCTTGGCCTATTGGTTAAGGATCTATGCCTTCTACACCTGGTCTGGGGTTCGATTCCCAGAAGTTGCAAAAAGTTTTCAATGAATTTCAGAGTGTTGCAATATCTCGTTTATCGTGATATCACGTGTTACTGTTGCAAGAGGAGTTATAATGATATTGTGCTCGTTGACAAATATTCATCATAGATTTAAATCATATTTCTAAAAAAAATACGATTTGATTTTAGAAGAAAAATTGAGAATGCTTCAACTATAATTTATAACTGAATCCATTTGTGTCGTATTTAAATGATAAGTTATTAGCGTAAAATACGATTTGATTTAGAAAAAAAAAGAGAGAATACTTCAACTTTAGTTTATAACGGGGTCCATTTGTTTCTTATTATAACTGATATGTTATTAGCGTAAAATACGATTTGATTTTAAAAGAGAAAAAAAAAATGTTTCAACTATAGTTTATAACTGTATCCATTTGTGTTATAGTATCAGTAATAAGTTATTAGCGTAAAATACGATTTGATTTTAAAAGATAAAAAGAAAATGCTTCAACTAAAATTTTAACTGGGTCCATTTGTGTCGTATTATAAATGATAACTTATTAGCTAAAATACGATTTAATTTTGAAAGAGAAATGGAGAATGCTTCTTCACCTTTGCCGTCTTTTGTTCGTTAAAAATATCTTTATAATAATATTGATTTATCTTATTACTAGCATCATGGCCCATGGCATATTAATTGTTAAATTTCTATATAAAGCATTATTTTATTTATCTATTAATAGTTTATGGTAAGTTAAACAAACTAAAAAAAATTGATTTTTAAAATTTTAAGAAATTAAAAATAAAACTCATAATATAAAAATAATTTGTTGATTTAAATTTTGTGATTATAATTTAATTTTAAGAATATTAAATTTATTGGTATTATATATACGGTAAAAAGAAAAATAAAAATAAAAAACTTGATAAAAAACAAATTAAACAAAAGAAATTATTAAGCAAAAGAAGAAATAAAGATCACTTAAAAGAAGTTAAAATTATTAATAAAAAGATATAAAATTAAGCAAAACTAAATTTATAAACTATTTTTTTTAAGTTTTCAAAATAAAGATATTTAAAAAGTAATATAGAAAATTTGTGAGACTGACATATTGAAAACTCAAAAAAAAGACTTATCTCTGTTTTAGAAACAATTGATTATACGAATCAATTTGTGAATTGTTACAATTATGTCTTTTTTATTGCTTAGATTTTGAAATTTAAGAAAACTATACCTAATATTCTATAAAAATGATCCACTGATACTTTGCTATGACCAACATATTATCTTTAAAAGAGGTTAAAGACAAAGAACATGAAAGAAGAAGAGAGATAGATAAATATATATTTGTTTGACAAAGAACATGAAAGAAGAAGAGAGATAGATAAATATATATTTGTTTTTTCTAAAAAAGACGGCTGTTTTTATGATAAAAGCAAATAAATAATAAAAAAAACTAAAAATATATATATCTATACATGTTTTAAATAAAATTTTTAAATAATATTAGAAAATTTGTATGAACGACATATAATCAAAAATTTATGTGTTAAATAGAAAACGCAGTTAAAGATAGATGAATATATTTTTAAAAACAGATTAGGGATAATAGAGATAGTGAGAATAAAAAAAGAGACTAAGAATATATATATCTACTCAAGTTTTAAATAAAACTTTTAAATTACTCAAGTTTTAAATAAAACTTTTAAATAATATTAAAAATTTTGTATGAATAACTAATAAACAAAAACTTATGTGTCAAAATGGAGAATATAGTAATTATTCAATAAAATTACTACTGATTTAATGTAATTAGATATATTTGTGTGATATTATCCATATGATTATTTGCTCTAGTCGCAATCAATTCAAAACAAGAATATAATTATATATTTATATGCAAAGACCATATAAATTTCACTTTCGTTTCGTTTTACTGTTAAATATATTATTAATTGTCATAACGTACTAGTCAAATGGACATAGAACACGATAATAATCATAAGACATAATCAATTGTACATTCCAATATATCTATTATATATATTGTAAAGGCAAAAAAACAATATTAGGAATTAAAAAGGTTTTCTACAAGGTTGGTGATAATAAATTAATAATTAATAATACTGTTCTCGTTTCAGTCTAAAACGTATATAGTGAAAATATATAAGAATATCTAACGTATGGTAACGAAACTGAGAATAATAACGTATCAATCAAGCTGTAACTTTTGTAATAATCTTACAAACGCCAATTCATAATTTTATTACAAAACAAAATGTTTCATTGAAACCAAATTATTGATAAGAAATACATATCTCGAGGAAATTTAAAACAACTCTTGAATTATAAAGGAAACCCTAAATAACTAATGATGTTGAGGGTCGGGTCCTCCGGGGCTTAACCGCGCTGGAGTTTTTCCTTGGCTGCCGCTGCTACTCCCAGCTTGATCATCTACTCCACTTGGGCTTGTAGCCTCGTTAAAAGGGATTAGAGCTCTCACCTTTACCCCTACTGGTGCTCTGTCAAGATGGCGGCTTTCAGTGGCGACTGAGGCTAGCAGAATAAACAACAAGAAGCATAAAGTGAAGCTTAACTTAGCCATTACGATAATAGTTGCTTATAGTTTCTATGTATGTAGAAAGAGAGATTGCGATTGGGAAGTAGTTTACGTGGTTTGTATGAGTATATTTGAGGAAATAAGAGATCTTAGGAGGGTTTCTATTTATAGAGTTTTATTAGGGTTTCTAGTGGTGGAGATGGTTTTAGCTAGCTTAGGGCTTTAGTGCTTATGGCAAGTGCAAACGTGAGTTGTCACCGACGACGGTTTTTTCATTACCAAAAAATTGTATAATAATCATATATAATCTTTAAACAGCCGCATTACGGTGTAGTATACATATTTAATACACTTATAATACTTATTGTGTTAGGGGCCTAGGATTGGCCAAGCCCTTTTTTAGACTCATGTGCGATGCATTTTAAAACCTTGATGATTTGTTAGGTGGAGTTCTCTCTTGGATATTATAGTATTATACTAATGCCAAATATGAATATATATATATATATATATATATATATANTTTTAATCAACATAAAATCCGAAATTAATTTGAGTATATACAAGTTCCGAACCGATTCTCTTATTTTTTAAGGATCCTTTTGTCGAATGTATGTCATTTTTTGTAAAACCCTTATTAAGTAATGCAAGCGATCATCTATTTAAAACATTTGCTCATTTGTTAGGCCACCGCGAGTATGGAATACAATATTACTAGTCACGAAAATATGTATATACATGACGAAAAGCAAACATGATACAATGGATATATAATTCAAAAGAAAATCTTTGAAGATAAAGTTTAATCCATTTACACGATCGTTTTCAGTAACTACATCATCAGCATTTAGAAAGATATGATCTAATCTATTTACATTGGTCTATCAAAAAGAGCGATAAGAGATGTGTGTGTAATAAACAACTATATATGTCGACAAAGCACAAATAATAACTAGACCGTCCATATCAAGTGACATTATTAATATATATATGCATGCACCCACGGAAATAATATATGTATATAATTATAATACGAGGTGATGATAATGGACGAGGAGGGTGATTCATGAAAATCCAATAACATATAAAAGGAAATAAGTAATATTTGAAAATGAAGTCAAAGGCTGAAAGCACTTAACTAGGTTTGGTTTTGGATTGGTGAGCTCGAGATTTTCGATAATTTTCTATTCGCACTTTTGATCCATCAGTAGATTTCATTACACGAAGTATATTCAGAAAAGTTTCAACTTAAAAAAATAATCGACAAAAGTAATATAATCTATCAGCAAGGACGTGGGTAGTTTACTTTAAGATTCCACTAAATTGAGGTTAGTTAAAGGATAAGTTTCGGACCAATGACACTTGTTATACTGTAACTATGTGTTTTAATATGTTACATTTCTTATTTAAATCCAGATTTCATCATGAATGACGTCAGCAAATTTGTTGTCCAAAATATTATGCGACACATATCAGCCGATCACTTTAGCATTTTTAGTGACATTTAATTTGACGGCGCATAAGAAAGCCACTGAAAGGATTATAATGTTTCGAGACCCGACTCGATCTTCGATCTGGATGGTCGAACCGGTTAATTTGGAATCTAAATGTTTTTACGGTTTGAATTTATAACAAAAAATTAGCAATTTAAAAACCGAAAAATCTGGAAAAACCCACTATTATTCTGCTATCCGGCCGGTTCAACCGGTTAACCGGGTTATGAGTCAAAAATTTTTATTAAATATTTTAAATTTCTTATTTTAAATTTTTTTAATATATATAAAATATTTAATTTTAACAAAACAATAATATATAATAATTATTTTATATTTTTAAATTTTTTAATATTTGTATATAACTTTATTATATTTTTTCATTCAAATAACTATTTAATTATTGTGTTTTGATTTATTTATGATTATTATTAATATTTTATATTATATAATAAGTTATTTCATAAATATTATGTTTTTATTTTATAATATTATAAATAAATGTAATATTAATTTATTTATCATATATTTATACACTTATATATTATATATTTATTGTTTTATAGTTGACTGGTTTAACCGCATCAATCCGCGATCGACCCAGTTAACCGATGACCCGGAAAATAATCCGGATCGGATTTAAAAACATTTCATTTACTCTTTTTAAAGTGTAATGTTTTATTTACTCTTCTAATTTTATTCGATTTATGTGGCCAGATCATTCTAATTGTAATTCCCAAGAAAATTATTTACTACTAACTCATTTGATCTTACAGTATATTTTGCTTGAAAATAAAAACAAGTAGATAACATACCGAACAAATATAAAAAACTAATTTAGTCAGTTAACTATCTACTGAAAAGGTTAAATATCTTTTCTTTTATTCAATCATAATAATATGAACCAGTCAATTTTGCAATAGGTCCGATCTTTTGGTGATAAATGGTTATAATATATCTGGTTTACATTTTTATTTGACTACCACCTAATAATAATGGTCAACAGTTTTTACTTTCGATTCAAATCATCTCACCATTATTGGAGAGACCTTAACACGAAATAGAATTTTCATAGCTTGATTGTAACTGCAATTACTTATTTTATTTCTATCTCAAATATTTTTCCTAGTCATGTGAACAATTCCATTATTTAGAGAGATCAGTGTATGGATGAAAATACAATTTTGTGTGTTTGGTACATGAATGTTAATGGCACCTCTAATTCAAAAAGTAATACTAATCTTGAAGATGGAAAAGAACCCATCTAGAGGATTAGCAACAATTTCCACACAAAAAAATTAAAAAATCATCTGAAATTTTTACAAGAGAAGGTAGTAGAAGTAGCAATAGCAGCAGCCTTGAGACCAAGGCCAGATCTTCTCTTCATGCATTTAGGATTAAGTGATAGAGATGGAGAAGATGGAACATGACGAATTATAAACGAAGAGGAGAATGGTGATGTTGAGACAAAGAGGTTGGTGATGTCCTCAAGTGGTTTTCTAGATCCTTTTCTTCTTATTCTCATCTGGGTTTTGTCTTTATTAATAGTTGAAGAATCCAGAAGCTTGTAAGAAATTGTAGACATGTCGGAGGGTGATGAGATATTCTCTTTGTTGTCGTTTTGAGTGTTTAAATCAAGAATCGCCATTGATGTAGTAAAAAAAACACGAGAGAGATGGAATTGAGGATGTAATGAGGAGGTAAGGGAATGTCCGAATGTATATGAAGTCTCTGAATAAGAGGGATTTTGAACCAATTTGTAAATGTCGGATCTGAGATTTGATTTTTGAAGTTTTCATTTCGTGGAGGGATTTTGAGAATGGTTCTAAAATTCTGAAACTTGAAAAAGGATATATTATGGAGGGAAATTGTTATGTAGAAACAAATAATAGTTTTGGTTTTACTAAAAGAAGATTTTTGACTTCCGACTTTGAGTTAGGAAGTAGGTTTTTACGCGCCGTTTTGAATTAGGATGTGCGCCATAAAGAGGGAAAGGAACCCAACTAGTGGATCCTAGTTATATATCAAAAATAGAAGAAAATCATTTATAAAATTGGGCTCAACAAGACTAGTTGGGCTTTATTTTCGTTTGTTCGTTGTAATGTACACATGGTTTGGGCCATAGATATATTACATTTCACAAAAGCAAGCACCTATGTATGCATTTGTGTAGTGTATTTACTATTTTGAAATCACACTTAATTCTTAATTCTCAATCATCTTAATCGGTTACGATGATTGATGGTTTCTTTTACGTGTTTTGAAATAAGAACACATTTGACAAAAATGATTACCCGTTTCAAATTCATCTTGATCATGATTTCTTCGGTTATAGTGGTGGTGTTTTATTTTTCTGCATACTTGTTTTCCCGACTAAATCGGACCCTTTCCAGATCATATTTAGATTTATCCGACAGAACGAATTGGTTCCTTTTCATGAGTACCCTTCTTTATCAGTTTAGATCAAAGTTTCCATATGTCCCAAATTTTACATACTTTGATTTATTAACCAGCAGAATGAATTAGGACGATCGAGTACCTTGGACTAACGTGACGTCAACATTTCTTGACTTGTGACGATTACATACTGGTATAAGTCCATTGAACCTATAGCCTCGGCCAATTAGAACGATGCCACAAGGTAAAAAAAAAGAATAATCATTGGAGTATACACTTGAGTCTTCATTTATAATTTATCAGAGAAGAAAAGGTCAAGATTCTTACCTCTGAAAACAACACTTGTTTGATTGTTTATCATGTGTCCCGCAAAGTCAACTTAGCTGCAAACTTCTCGACCATACGAATGTTTCTGATTATTAAGGGAACACAATCGCACACACAAATATTAAGTGTACCGGTTCAGTTGTATAATTGGTTATGTATATTGGTTTAGTTTCTTTGGTTTATTTATCTCAATTGTATATAAACCATTGTAACAAACATTTTACGTTTGAGAAAAATAGAAATGAGAAACACTTTTCTCTAACAAACTCCAGAATCTCTTTCTCTCATATGGTATCAGAGCATTTTTCTTGCTCGTTTTCTCTGATTTTCTAGGAAACATTCGATTTCTCTTCCATTTCACATTCAATTGATGATTATCGCTTAGATCTGTGTTTGATTGAGCTTGAAGAACACTAACTCAGCTTCGTCAACATTTTTCTTTAATCGATAGCTTGCTTTGCATTTATCTCATCATTAATGGCGAGACAAGGAAGGAAACCACGAAATCAGAATCGTTCTCAAGAACCTGAACAATCTCCGATGCAGAATCGAGCTGGTACTTCAACACCAGNTGTGACTACTCGTGGTCGTTCAAGCACAAATTCTACAGGAACGGAGTTATATGACACAGTCCATAGTCCTTATTTCCTTCATTCGGCAGATGATCCAGGTTTGTCGATAGTTGCTCATAGTCTTGATGGAACGAACTATAATAATTGGTTGATAGCGATGAAGATGAGCTTAGATGCTAAGAATAAACTAAGTTTTGTTGATGGATCGTTACCTAGACCAGATATAGATGATTCTATGTTCAAGATTTGGAGTAGATGTAATAGTATGGTTAAGACTTGGATATTAAATGTTGTGAATCAAGAGATATATGATAGTATCTTATACTATGATGATGCTGCTGAGATGTGGAATGATTTGTATTCAAGATTTCGTGTGAGTAATTTACCACGGAAGTATCAATTGGAACAAGCTATATCTAATCTCAAACAAGGATCTCTTGATTTGTCCACTTATTTTACAAAGAAGAAGACACTATGGGAGCAATTAGCTAATACCAAGACACATACTGCAAAGAGATGTAACTGTGATCATGTGAAGGAGTTAATTGATGATGCAGAGACAAGTAAGATCATACAGTTCTTAATGGGATTGAATGATAACTTTGCAAATATGAGAGGTCAGATATTGAACATGAGGCCTAGACCTGGATTGTCTGATATTTATAACATGCTAGATCAAGATGAAAGTAAACGTGTGGTGGGTTTAACTAACAGAGTTGTACCAGCTCCATCTGTTTTTCAAGTTCAAGATCCAACCATTGCTGATTCTTCTCATGTTATGGTATCACAAGGAAATTTTAAGAAGCCTAAATGTTCTCACTGCAATAAAATTGGTCATACTGTTGACAAATGTTACAGGGTGCATGGCTTTCCTCCTGGTCATCCAAAACATAAGCAAGTGAACTCTGTGGCAAATGCAAATCTGGCTACTATTCCATTGTTTCATCCAGATCAGAAGTCAGACTCTTCCACATAATCATTTCAGAAAACTGTTGATAACATGAGCAAAGATCAGATACAGAGTATGATATCTTTTTTTAGTGCCAAACTTTACACTCCTAGTATTACATCCATGCCAGACAATTCTTGTGCCTCGACTTCAACCTCAGTGCCTGTTATCTCATCGGTTACGGGTACATTTCTTAATCTTTTTCATCATGATCATGCTTACTACGACATGCTAGTTTCTTCTATATCTACAGAACAAGGTGTGTCTCTTAGGGCTTGGGTTATAGATTCTGGGGCAACTCATCATGTTACACATTGTCGGTATCTATTTCTGGATTATAAACCCTTAGAGAAAACCTATGTTACACTTCCCAATGGTTATACTGTCAGAATAGAGGGCATAGGCTACATTCAACTGACTGATACAATCTCTCTCCACAGTGTTTAACAAAAAATTGAATTCAACAGTTAGTTTTACAGCTGATGCATGTTTTATTCAGGCAATTACACTGAAATTGATGATTGGTCAAGGTAGTCAAGTTGGAAATCTATATGTCTTGCATATTGATGCAAAGAATAAGGCATTGTCTTTGTCAAATGTGCCAAGTATCTCTTCTGCTTGTAATATTTTTGTTGTTAGTTCTGAAACTTGGCATAGGAGATTGGGTCATCCATCTCAGTCTAAGATAGATATTCTTTCAGATGTATTGAGTCTAAAGAAAGTTAAAAATAATAAAGACACATCAGATTGTTGTCGTGTTTGTCACTTTTCAAAACAAAAGCATTTAGCATTTAAACCTCGAAACAACTTGTGTGCTCATCCATTTGATTTAATTCATATTGATACTTGGGGACCCTTTTCTGTTCCTAC
Source organism: Leavenworthia alabamica (assembly GCA_000411055.1). Classification (NCBI taxonomy): domain Eukaryota; kingdom Viridiplantae; phylum Streptophyta; class Magnoliopsida; order Brassicales; family Brassicaceae; genus Leavenworthia; species Leavenworthia alabamica. Next base: position 42,041 of record KE157787.1, read on the forward strand.
AGTTGATGGTTTTAAATATTTTCTCACTATTGTAGATGATTTTAGTCATGCCACTTGGATTTATCTGTTGCATAACAAGTCTGATGTCTTGCATATTTTTCCAACATTTTTGAACATGGTTGAAACTCAGTTTAATGTCAAGGTCAAATCTGTAAGATCTGATAATGCACATGAATTAAAATTTCATAATTTGTTTGCATCTAAAGGCATTGTTTCTTTTCATTCATGTCCTGAAACACCAGAACAAAATTATGTGGTAGAGAGAAAGCATCAACATCTTTTGAATGTTGTTAGAGCTCTTCTATTTCAGTCACAAATTCCATTAGAGTTCTGGGGGGATTGTGTCCTTACAGCAGTCTTTCTTATTAATAGATTACCATCCCCAGTTCTAGCAAATAAGTTTCCCTATGAAAAGTTAACTAATAAGGTTCCGGAATATCACTTGTTAAAAAGCTTTGGGTGTCTATGTTATAGTTCTACTTCACCAAAAGGAAAAAACAAATTTGAACCTCGGGTTAGGGCATGTGTTTTTCTTGGATATCCTTCTGGTTACAAGGGGTATAAGTTGTTAGATATAGAGACACACACTGTATTTGTTTCTAGGCATGTCGTTTTTCATGAGGATATTTTCCCTTTTGTGTCATCTAACATCAAGGATGATACAAAGGATTTATTTCCTCTATTACAGTCCCTTGAACCTATAGATGAACATTGGCCTTTGAAGCAAACATCTTCTGATGCACATCATCATCAAGATGTGTCATCTTCTGAGTCTTTGATTCCTTCTGAGTCTAGATCTCGCAGACAAATCAACCCTCCCAAACACCTCAAAGACTTTCATTGTTATAATAATAGTCTTATTAATGTAACCACACCTTATCCTATCTCAGATTATATTTCTTATTCCTATATCTCTGAGCCTTTATGTGCTTTTCTTAAAGACCTTACTAATACTCCAATACTAGAGAGATTTTCAGAGGCCAAGGATTTTAAGGTTTGGTGTGATGCAATGGGTGTGGAGATGGGTGCTATGGAGAGAACTAATACTTGGACTGTATGTGAACTACGTCAGGGTAAAACTGCTATTGGTTGTAAGTGGATTTATACTGTCAAATATAATGCAGATGGCAGTATTGAGAGGTACAAAGCTAGATTAGTAGCTAAGGGGTTCACACAGCAAGAGGGAATTGATTTTTTAGATACATTTTCCCCTGTTGCTAAACTGGCAACAGTGAAATTTCTTTTAGCTCTTGCACCTAAATTGAAATGGTCTTTGACTCAGCTTGATGTGTCTAATGCTTTCTTGAATGGGGATTTAGATGAGGATATATACATGAAACTTCCTCCTGGATATGCTGAACTTAAGGGGGCACTTGTTTCACCAAATTCAGTGTGTCGATTATGGAAATCTATCTATGGTCTTAAACAGGCTTTTAGACAGTGGTTTCTTAAGTTCTCTACTACCTTGATTGGATTTGGCTTTGAGAAATGCTTTGGTGATCATACTCTGTTTGTTAAACAACAGAATGGCATATTTCTAGCAGTTCTTGTGTATGTAGATGATATTATGATTGCTAGTACAGATGATGCAGCTGTGAAGATATTGAAGACTCAACTAGAATCACATTTCAAGTTGAGAGATCTTGGTCCACCAAAAGTTTTTCTTGGTCTGGAAATAGCACGTTCACAGGAAGGCATTTCAATTAATCAGTGGAAGTATGTGTTAGACTTGCTGGATTCTAGTGGATTTTCTGGTTGCAAACCTTCTTCCATCCCTATGGAACCCAATATCAAACTCTCACAGGCTGATGATTTAGCTATTGCTGATGCCAAACATTATAGGCGATTAATTGGTAAGTTGCAGTATCTTACTGTTACACGTCCCGACATATGTTTTGCTGTTTCAAAGTTGGCTCAATACTCTAAAGATCCTCGAGAACCTCACTTAGCTGCTGTTCACAAAATTCTGCGATATCTCAAAAGCACAATAGGTCAAGGACTTTTCTATGCTGCTGATAATAACTTTGATCTCCGTGGTTATTGTGATTCAGATTTTGGTAGCTGTTCTGATACTAGACAGTCAGTAACAGGATATGCTATGTTTCTTGGGAATTCTCTTATTACTTGGAAGTCAAAGAAGCAAAACACAGTGTCTATGAGCTCAGCTGAAGCAGAGTATAGAGCTATGTCCATAGCTGCTAAGGAAATGGTCTGGTTATCTCGGTTATTGGAAGATTTTCTTGTACCATTTCATCCTCCTGCTTACCTTTATTGTGATAATACAGCTGCAATACATATTGCTAGTAATTCTGTCTTTCATGAGCGCACCAAACACATTGAAAGAGATTGCCATAAAATTCGTTAGTATGTTGAGAATGGCTTGATCAAGACCATGTTTGTGCGTACAGATCAGCAAGTGGCTGACATCTTTACTAAACCTTTATACCCTGCACCTTTCCGGGAACATATTAGCAAGATGAGTGTTCACAGCATCTTCACACTATCATCTTGAGGGGGCATATTAAGTGTACCGGTTCAGTTGTATAATTGGTTATGTATATTGGTTTAGTCTCTTTGGTTTATTTATCTCAATTGTATATAAACCATTATAACAAACATTTTACGTTTGAGAAAGATAGGAATGAGAAACACTTTTCTCTAACAAATTCCATAATCTCTTTCTCTCGTAACAAAAAAAAGTTTATATTGTGTTATAACTTAGACAAAATCTAACAAAGGCATAAAAACAAAACAGCGATAAAAAGGATATCTTGTCTTCATATAAAGGATGGTTGAGCATAGGTAGCTTATTGTTGTTTACTAGAGCACGGACAAGTAACTCTTTCGCTTCCTCATGTTTCTTCTTCAGAATGTTACAGATCTGCAAAGTGTAACAAAAAGCATAATTATAAACAGTGCATAAATGTTGGTAAATATGAGAATGTTCATAATCGAGAATAGGCTTGTTTCTACATTGTCGAGTTCTTTTGTATATGCTTCAGCTTTCTCTATGTTGTCATCATTCTCCGTGATCGGGATTTCTAGATTGCCATGTCTATGACCTGATTATTGGACATAGTCCGTGGATTTTCCTTGACAAGCTCCACGGTTGTATTATTATCTATTGTACTCTCTTGACATGAGAACTGGGAAAATCAAATGTGTGATAAGTGTTAAGTAAATTAAACACAAAATTGGTTGTCCTAATAATACTACTAATCAAAGATCTGTTGATGAATCTCACCTTTCCTTGTGCAGCTCTAAGTGTGACCTCCCCCTCAACGTTCCTGTGCAATCTTAGCCGTATTCCCAGTATAAAATATTAAGAATTATTGAAGCAAAGTTATAGGTATGGGTTAAATAACTAAAATAGAAACCTATCTTCTCTTGGAGACATGGAAAAACGTTTAAGTTGTGGCTTCAGTGATCTATCTGCATCCTATGAAAAAATAAAACTTTTATTCGAGCTCCGTTTATGTTCATGAAGTAAGAAGATGGAAAATGTGAGTTAAAGAGTGAACCTCATCAAGAGCTTTCCTCTTTAAAAAAGACGGGCATTGGCGCATTGCAGGAGTTGTGTTTTGTCCCCAGGAGCCACATGATGAATCTCAGAGCTTTTGTTAACTGGTGCTTTGGTATTTCTCTCTTTGCTTATGGAAGAGCTAACTTCTGGTTGCACTGCAGAACTGGGTTGGTCTTTATTTACTCCAATAGTCCTATGGACAGGGCTATGGTGGAAGAGATTACCGAATTGAGATTGATATACTAGCGTAGGATGCCATACTAGAAAGTGTTGTGTATTCTTTTTTGTACCTTTGAGTTTTCATTGCACGCAGATCAGACATAATATTTCCAAGTCTAGGCCTTTCTAAAGATACCATCTTGGATTTCTGCAAAGTTCAGCTGTCGAACTCAAATGTCTGCTTAGCTTCTGAGTCAAGCTCGAAGCATCGATTTTTGAGCTGTGAAAAAATTTGACAGCAAGGAAGCTTAGTGCATAACAGTCTAATAAAACTTCTCAGAGATAAAACTTAACTGCTACTAGTTTATACAAAATGAGTGTGCATAAGGTAATAACACTTGTTTAGGGAATCGAGAGCATGTCAAGAGCTAGGAAAAAAGTGAATTCAAATGAATCTATCTCACCTTATATTGACCTGCAAGATGGGCTTCTCTCTAGTTGTACTTTTAGCTTGCAGCTTTAAATGATCCATCAGTCCAGCCACATTCTCTACAGTCTTGGCATTTGAATGGTCCTTGTGGAACTTATTTTCATGAGAACTGCTGGTAAAATAAATGGATTTGTATATTATTTTGAAAGAAAGAGAGAAGCCTATTCTTATCTTTGAGCATAAAATCCTAGAACATTACCTGCTCGTTTTATCATTTGCTACATATATAGTTACACAGACGATAAAGAAAATAAATACTACCTCCTATCATTTGGAGGGTTCAAATTTGACCCAATCCTCTCTTGAGTAACTGGCCGAATCTCTGTTTGAATTGGAGAGGAATCCAGCACACGGGGTTCTTGTTTTTCTGGCTTCTTGAAAAAATTGGTTATGAGAACTCCTGAGTCTTTGTTTTGCATGGCCTTCAAATCATTGAGCCCTGGCACGCTGCACCCAGTTTACAGTTTAGCAGTTATATGTATTTTTCAGTTTTAAAGTTAACTGGCAAAATGATAACCATAAATTTTGGGAACAATGAAGTAGTTTTGGTGTTCTAACCTGTGGGATGGATCCACTGGTAGCTTTTCACTCGAATCTTGTACCAGAGACGTTTGGCAAGGACGAGCCCCTGGTGATATTTTTCCAGGGAGAGTTGCTTGAGAGTCTCCAGAATCTGGATCACACAATGTTCTTCTAGTGTGATCTTGTATTTCTGCCTGAGTGTCTGTTCTCATTTCTTCCTGTTGATGGTCTATCTTGTTTGAACTTAATTGAGATGAGATGTTTAGTTCAGTCTGTTCAGTTTTCATATAACCTGACTCCAAGGTGGAAATCATTTTACTGTTGGCATTCTGTTCTGGATCTCTAGGACAGTCATCTTTTGTGCCAGACCTATAGATTTCTTGAATTTCTGGAGTGGCTTCTCTGCGTACTGCATTTTGTACAGTTTCAGAAGCATGTAATGATGAGGGTGCTGCAGTCTCATTTGGAGGATATGGTTCATCTATTTCTTCAACCATTGGGCACAGTGTCTTCAATGGTAAAGTTTTTACGGATTGAGGTTGCACAAACATTGTATGAGTTTGGGAGGTTTTTATTTTTGGACCTTGAGGTGATTCGACAGCCTTAAAATCTTCCATGCTCTCTACTGTATCTTCATCCGAGTGTGTTCTACTATCAACAACCATAGTATTTGTAGTCTTGGAATTTTGGTTCTCTATTTCAGCTGAAGCTTTTGCCTGAACATCTGTATCTGCCTTGGATGCAGCTTGTCTAGTTACTGGTAAGTCTACACCAAAGTCCAAAGAGTCTGAATTGTCAAATGTTATTTTAGCAGAATTTTCTTCGTAATCCTTGGTCTTGGTAATAGTTTGATTTTTCTTCTTCAGTGGGCTTGAACCAAGATCAAAGTCGTCTAAGCTGCTTATAGAAAAGCATGGTGCTAAGTAATATCAGATGACATAGATAGAATTTCTAACAGGAAGCTGAGTTAATGATGGACTCATACCCATCAAAATCATAAGAGAATGCAAACGGATTCTTTTTCTGTTTTATATTTCCACTAGGTTTATCATCAGAGCTTTCTTTCGTTTTTGTGGTTTTCTTGGCTGGGCTAGAGAAATCAAAGTCTGACATGTCCATTTTGAATGATGATAAATTTCCAAAATCTCCATCTAGATCGAAATCCATATCCCTAAGAAGGAGACAAAGAAATAGAGTATATGCGAGACTAGCCTTGCTGTCAAGCAACAACATCTTAGATAAGTAATCCATTATAAAAAGAGGAAAAATTTAATGATTTAACAACTATATCTAAAGGGAAAACATGGTTAAAGAAGAATATCATATAAGTTAAACTCACAGCTTGAAGGCATTCTTCTTCTTATCTTTTGCTGGTGACTCAAAGCCAAAATCCATTGAATCATCATCTGTCATTGGCTTAAAGTTCCATGTATCCTTCTCCATGCCTTTTTCTGCAGGTAACCCATGAAAATTATAAGACAACGAACTATAAGATCACCCAGTTTAACAATGAGTAATAGAATATGTAAACAGTATATTCTGTTTCACTTTATAATCACCTCCGACATGTAAGGAGTAGTGGAGTGATGTGTAATCATATGGTTGTAACTAAGCCTATATTAAAGCCTCTGTTTGTATATGAGAAGAGAAGGCAAGGAAGTTATTCACAAACTTATATGGTATCGGAGCCATACTATCGCCTTCTCATCTAATTTTTTTTTTCAAGTCTTTGTTTTGATGGCAAATCAAGCCAATCACGATCGTATCTATGGTGTTTCTAACATCAAATCTCATATTCCACTCATTCTCGATTTAACAGAGTTAAATTATGATCCCTGGTCAGACTTAATACAAAGTCATTGTTTAAATTTTGATGTACTTGGTCATTTAGATGGCACACTGCTTCCTCTTGATGAAGAAGATCTCGCTTGGAAAAAGAGAGACGAAATCGTTAAAATGTGGTTATATGGAACGATTTCAAA
>KE157789.1:6467-38924 GCA_000411055.1 Leavenworthia alabamica
CATCTTGTGCCTGCCGCTGTGGAACAGCAGCTTGAGCAGCTTCAAACTGATCGGGACTCTGAAGGACAAAACAAAGATGCTTCGTCTGTGCCTGGAACCGACATCGTTCTCTACAGGTTTGTTACAATCTTGAGTACTTTTATAAATCTTCATCTAAATTTTGCTTCAAGTTGTAAGTGAAAGAGACGTGATCTGAACTTTTTGTGTGTATATAAATGATACCATAATGAAAATTTATATAGTCATGTTAGTGTTTACTTGGACAATTCAGTAACTAACAGTTTGGTTGGTTCATTAGTTTGTGTTATAGCTTCCATAATACTCATAGGAGATACAAAACTACTGGATTTGGATATGAATGTGATTCTGAATGAGAATACTTTTTTGGTTTTTAGGAGAATTGCGGAGGTGAAGGAAAACGAGAGAAGGAGGACATTGGAAGAGATTTTGTATGCATTAGTGGTTCAAAAGTTCATGGAAGCTAAAGTATCACTTGTACCATCAATAACTCCATCTTCAGATCCATCTGGTCGTGTTGATACTTGGCCTACCAAATCAGAGAAACTTGAGCGTCTTCACTCTCCCGAGATGTACGAGATGATTCACAACCATCTAGCACTAATTCTTGGAAGTAGAATAGGTGACTTGAACTCTGTTGCACAGATAAGCAAACTCAGAGTTGGACAAGTTTATGCTGCTTCTGTCATGTATGGATATTTCTTGAAACGAGTAGACCAAAGGTTTCAACTCGAGAAGACTATGAAGATTCTTTCAGGTGGGTCGGATGAGAGTAAAACGAGCAGTGAACAAACAAAGGAGCCGACTACATATACTGTATCGTCTCACCCAGAGGTTGGTTCATTTGCTGGCGGAGTTAGCGCTAAGGGCTTTGGAAGTGAGATTAAACCGTCCCGGTTAAGGTCATACGTGATGTCGTTTGATGGGGAGACGCTTCAGAGATATGCCACTATAAGATCAAGAGAAGCAGTTGGAATCATCGAGAAGCATACAGAGGCTTTGTTTGGTAAGCCTGAGATTGTTATTACACCAGAAGGCACTGTTGATTCATCCAAGGACGAGCAGATAAAGATCAGCTTTGGTGGGATGAAGAGACTCGTTTTGGAAGCTGTGACTTTTGGCTCGTTCCTTTGGGACGTTGAGAGCCATGTAGATGCAAGGTATCACTTTGTACTAAACTAAAAGAAAAGGTTCTGTAATACAATTGACATAAATGAATCATTACAGTAGTATCAAAATTGAGTAAAAGATCTTACATTTATTATACATTTCGATAAGCCAGAGCTAATGATTATAAAGATGCTAAACTAAGCAGGAAGCCTACCTAGCCTGCAATAGGACTTTAAATAAAATTTTAAATGTATGTTACAAAAAATACAAGAAAGCCAAATTTTATTTTAGGCATTGTTTTGTTCTTCAAACATCTGAATGAAGAAGCTGTTTAGAAGTAACCCACTTGTGCAAAACCTCACCAAACACATTGTAGTAAACGATCTCAGCATCTGAGCGAGTGAATCGAGCAGACATGAATCCTTGACCATCGTAATAGAATTTCACAGACTTGGGATGGTTAGTCACTGGGTTAACATCTCCTCTCCATGCCTTGGATCCAGCACCACTAGTGAGAAACTGAATAGGACTGTCTTCATCACTAATATGTTGAAGACAATGATCATGTCCGTTCATATACAAATCAACACCATACTCTTTCATAATCGGAACAAGCTCTTCATTAAGCTCTATAGTGTTTCCATGATGTCCAATGCTTCTTATAGCATGATGACCAACTACAATCTTCCATCTTGCTTTAGAACTCTTTAAAGAAACTTGGAGATCACGAAGAAGAGATTTAACATAAGAGTTACGAGATGGAACTGCACGCCAATCATAAGTATGCCCATCTTCTTCTGTATAGTATTCTTTAACGAAAGGAGTTGTGTCAACAAAGAACATCTCTACTAACTCAGCGTCAACGATAAATGATCGGAGACAGATCCAACGGCTATCGATTTCACGAAGAACAGAGCTGAGTTGAGCTTCTGCGTCACCTCTATAATCATGGTTTCCTAAAACTGCATTCATCATCAGATTTTAATATAAACTCAACAAACAAACAAAAAAAATCAAAAGATTTGGTTTTATAAATCATTACCACTATACCACTGTTTCTGAAGACTTGGAGCAGTGTAGATACTAGAAAAAGATTGAACAAAGTTTGGATCATGTTCACTAAACAAGCCATTGTCGTAGAAGTTATCTCCCGTAGACACCACGAAATCCAAACCAATCTTGTCACCAACTTTTCCCATCTGTAATAATAATTAAATTAAACGGTTAATTCATTTAACACGTCACACTATGTACGAGGATGACGTAATTTATTGTTATATTATTAGAATATTCTAAATATAGTTAGGACATGAACCTGATAGGCAACGAGAGATTGGTTGTAAGAGCCACGGCGACCCCAATCTCCGATTACTATAATATCAACAGAACCGTCACTTTTCGCTGGCTCGATAAATCTCTGAAGTTCACCGTTAGATTCGACAACGAAGGTGGTGAAGATAAAGAATATCAAACACAGTGTCGATGTAGCGGACTTTAATGATCGACGAGAATCCATAATTGTTTTGGAATTTTTGAAAATTTAGGTTTGAGTAGGATTGGTTATATGTAGTTTGAAGGTTGTGTGTTTGATTTGTATATAGTAGAGAAAGAGAGAAGAGATGTGGAAGAGGAAGACGAATGGTGAAGGAAACGATGAGGATGAAGGAGGGAGAAGAAGATCCTTTTTAAACCCAAAAAAAATTAAAAGAAAGAAAATAAAAGGTGCGGTTAAAGATGCTCAAGCATATTCCAACCAGTAGCCGCATCTTTTTTTTCTTTTCTTTTTCTGATCTTTGCCTCTCATTTTTGTTTGAATCGCTCTGAGACTTTGGTTTATTTGTGGTAAATATAATTTTAAAAAATGAAAAGTATATACAAATCCCTAAGTATAGATTATGAGTTTTTAGTATGTAGTTTTGAGTTTTTGGTAAAAAATATTGTGGATTGCCTTACCCTTGGTGCGTAGTTGGTTCCTTTTAAAAGATTTTGATTAATTTAGTTATTATAGTATATTATAAGGGAAACATTATGTGGTGAATCATGATTGGGTTTTAATTTTTTAGTTGTTATAATTGTGTCACGAGATGGTGTTGGTATTGGACCACATGCTTCAGTATCAGACAAGTTTTGACAGTGGACAAAAGCCGCTATAACCTATCATATGCCTACACGTGGCATAACATTTCGGTTTATTTACATTACAGTACCATGCGTTGTTACTTAAATCTATTGTTTATTTGAGACTAAAACTAGCGTTAAGTCTTAACGGTTGTTTTGATCTAGTCGATAATTCAGTACGTAACTGGTTAGTTTCTTGTTGGCTCGACTCCTTCTGAGTTTGGTTCGATAATGGGGTTACTTGCTTGAACCACCTCTTGTCAACAAATTTAGATTTGACCGGTCAGACTCAGCCTGGATAAAATTAGAGTCGGCCTTGACTGTTATTGGACCCTAAGCATAAATTTTTTTTTGGCCCATTAGAATCAGTCATTGCAGTTTGCACTGCCATTCGTTTGCTTCTTCAGTTCTTCTATATCTCTCTCTTTTCGCTTGACTTTTCTTACTAAATGGGCCTGTTAGCGGCCCAATAGCTTACCATTTATGGGTTTAGAATAGTACTGAATTTTGGATCGACAGTTTTCAGAAAAGTTCGATTCTGATTATGAAAACAGAAAGTGAATATTAAACAAAACTACTATCTAGATGGGTACGCTTTGTTTATCCGTAAGTTAGAATTTTGTTTTTGACCTTGTTAAAATGATCTTATCTTATTAATTAAAGAAATGTGGATCTGATTTGAGTACGTCAGGATAAATATTCTATTTGAATTCGATAAGTGTTACATAGATTACCAAATCTTCGTCTGTGCATATAATATTAGAAAACCTTGCATGTATAGGAATAAAGTAAAATATATAGTTCAAAAAGCTGAACAAACATTACGACACCTAATGGATAAAATAAATAGTGTAAGAGTAAACTAGAAAAGAACTGAAAAGAAAACTAATGATCTTAAAATGAGTGGACATAGAAAGTTAGTTCTGGATAAGTTGATAATAAATTTTAATAGAATAAATATTTCCAAATAAAATATAGAAAAACAAACCATGCAAGTTGACAAAAAAAACATGCAAATAAAGGAAAATTAAAATAGAAGCAAATCAAGAGATTAAACGAATCCTAAGTTGACCTCATACTTTGAACCAAAAATAAGTTTTAGAAATAACATAAACTCATAGATTAATTAATTAATATGAAATGAATACAAATATATGAACAGACAGTTTTATCTTCAAGTTTAACAGAAAATAAAATAATTATTATGACCAAATGCAAACACACAGTAACACGAGACAGACGCACGCGTGGCACACGACAACGTACAGTATCACGTGTTCTTCATTTACAGTCAAATTAGGTATGCCAATAAAGTAATTTACAAATTCGTCATAAATATATCTTATCCACAAATATTGGGCCTGGCCCATATTACTTACTGCAACTGCCATTTCTCTTACGGAACAAACTCTTCTCTCTCGCTTTCTTTCTCTTCTCTTATACGCGTTGCTGTTGTTGACTCTCATTTCTTCTCCTTTTAGATTGCCTTAAACCTTCCGCTTTAATCCTTTCCTCTAACATTCGAAGCTTCTCGATTCTTAGGTTTTGATTCATTCTCACAATTATGGTTTCCGCGGCCAAGAAATTCATCAACGACCCCAGCGGTTCGTGCTCTCTTCGTCTTCGGCTTTACGTTTTGGTTTTATTGTGTTCTTATGTTCATCGCACCGTGAGCTCTCTGTTCGGTAGCGTTGTTTTTTCCCCGGCGTAGATAGGTCGTTGAAAATTGTGAACGCTCTCGCGAACTGTTGACCTATGTTGTAGTTTTCCGATTAAGTTACTGTTTGCGAAATTATTTGCATTGTGTTGTTTATTGCTCATAAAAGTCGCCTTAGTCTAATTTTCCCTCCAATTTTGAAATGGTGCTCCGTCACCGTGTGTTTTGTTGCATGGTCAACCTGATGTCATGGTTTTCACGGTTTAGGGTATAATTTTCCATATGCATTTGAAATTAGCGGCTCAGGATTTTTGCAGTAAGAGAATGCTATGCATACTAATTTCAGTTTTGTTTCAGATGTTGTAACTGAGTTCATCGAGGGACTCGTCGAAACATATCCTGGACTTCAGTATTTGGATGGATTTCCTGAGATTAAGGTAGTACTACGAGCTGATGTCTCGGCTGCAAAGTATGACAAGGTTGCTGTTATATCAGGTGGGAGATTTGGACTTAAGTATTATTATGTTGTTGATTTTGGATTTGGAAACTCTCATAAGTAATGCTGATTGTGTATGCAGGTGGAGGTAGTGGGCATGAACCAGCACATGCTGGGTACGTTGGAGAAGGAATGCTAACAGCAGCTATCTGTGGAGATGTCTTTGCCTCGCCACCAGTTGATTCCATCCTTGCTGTATGTCTTTCTATTGAGGGTTTCTATCTTTCTTCTTCCGTGTATTTAGTGTGAGTGACAAAATTTTTGCCCTATTCCAGGGAATTCGAGCTGTAACTGGTACACAGGGATGTCTATTGATTGTCAAGGTAATAAGAGTTGGAAAGATAGCCGCACACTTACAGTGTCTTAGTTGCAAGGAGCTATACATTGTTGTCTTTAGATTCTTGCAAGCATATTATCATTTTGACTAATAAAGTTTCCCACCAACTCTCTTTACAGAATTATACAGGTGATCGCTTGAACTTTGGTTTGGCTGCTGAGCAAGCAAAATCTGAAGGTTACAAAGTCGAGGTACTGGTCCTTATTGCTTTTACACAGTCGAGAGATATTGCAAGATAGAATGACAGGATCTTCTTTGTAGACTGTAATTGTGGGTGAGGATTGCGCTTTACCCCCGCCACGTGGTATCGCTGGACGCAGAGGGTTAGCAGGAACAGTTTTTGTCCATAAGGTTTTCTCTTCCTTTCATTCCTTTCTCTTACCACACACCAGACAAGTGTGTTCAGTATGCATTTACTGTTCATTGATAGTATTTGTGTTACTATAATTTTTCAAATGGTTGTGAGACCTTGGTCTGCTGTATTTTGATTTATTTGTTTTGCTTTCACGAGCTTGGAATCAATAACACGTTCTGAATATAAAGCTTCAAACATCAGTTATTTTTTTGTTTCTGCTTGGCTAAGGATAGGTTGCTGGCGCAGCAGCAGCTGCTGGTCTTTCTCTAGAAAAAGTTGCGGCTGAGGCAAAATGCGCGTCGGAGATGGTTGGTACTATGGGTGTTGCACTATCCGTCTGTACTCTTCCTGGACAGGTTACATCAGATCGTCTGGGAGCAGAGAAGATGGAGCTCGGGCTTGGAATTGTATGTTATTTTCCTTTGTCTTTTGGAGTTTGTACACATTCCTTTGTACATTAACATTTTAGTGTCCATTTCATCTTTTCTATCAGCATGGAGAACCTGGTGCTGCTGTGGTTGATGTTCAGCCTGTGGATGTGGTGGTTTCCCATGTTCTTCAGCAGATACTTAGTCCTGTATGTGCTTAATTTGTGCTATCTATGGAACTCTCTTGTTTCCATAGTTATATAGATGTTCGAGTGCTGATCATTACGCTAGAATTTCCTCTACGCATTTCGTCTACCAACTTATGCATTATTATAATTATTCTTCAATTTCTGCAGGAGACCAATTATGTTCCAATTACTCGTGGTAACAGGGTGGTTCTCATGGTTAATGGGTAAGCCCACTTGATTTATATTCCCTATTAAATGGAAATCTTAATTTTGTTTTCACGGAGTTGGTGATTTCTATGAATTTAACTGTTAAGAGGAAAACTTACCAACTTAGTTTATCTTTTTCAATATTGCAGTTTGGGAGGCACCCCTTTAATGGAACTTATGATTGCTGCTGGAAAAGCTGTCCCTAAACTACAGTTGGAATTTGGACTTGCCGTTGATAGGGTGTATACAGGTTTTTTTATGACATCTCTTGATATGGCAGGTGAGTTTCTGTAGTATCCTTCATTTAGTCAAGTATTACATACTCCTGCTGTTACTCTGACAATGCTTCTATTCCAGGATTCTCGATTTCAATCATGAAAGCTGATCAGTCCATTTTAGACCGACTGGATGCTCCAACCAAGGCCCCGAATTGGCCTGTTGGCACTGATGGTTTGTGAGATTTAACCTGTTTTGATTTCCATAACTTTTTACCATAGGAACAGAGTCTCAGATACAAAAGTTTGATGTATTGCAGGCAACAGGCCACCAGCAAAGATTCCTGTTCCTGTTCCTCCTTCCCGAACAGTAAAAAGCGCCGAGGTATGCATTACAAGGTTGACAAAGTTAGGCTGTTTAGCGGTTTCAAGGTTTGGTGACAAATGTTTTTGGTAATTTCATGACAACTTGGCAATATCAGTCTCAAAGCCGACCTCAAAAGCTGAGTAAACAAGGTCAAATGCTTGAGGCAGCTATCCAAGCAGCAGCAACTGTGATTATCAGTCTAAAAGATAGTTTGAACGAATGGGATGGAAAAGTAGGCGATGGTGATTGCGGCTCAACAGTGAGTGTTGTTTTTAGATGTTGCCACTGGGCATACTTTTATTTTGTTCATTTAATAGTCTTATATACATGGGCTTGCGTCAATTGTGTAGATGTACAGAGGTGCAACGGCCATCTTAGAGGACATGAAAACCTTGTGAGTCTTCTTAGTCCCTCGGACACCTCTCTTACTCCCTCGTACACCTCTCTGTTCTTCGTTACAGAGAATCATTGCAAAAATTTGAACCATATTTTTTTTTTTCTAGTTATCCACTCAATGATGCTGCAGAAACAGTGAATGAGATTGGTTCATCAATCAAAAGAGCCATGGGGGGGACAAGCGGAATAATGTAACTCATGAAATTATTTCACATTCTCTTTGCTATAACTAATGCTTTTGACTTCATTATAAGACAATATCACAATATACCTGTTCTCTTGTGAAAACAGTTACCATCTCCTCTGCAAGGCAGCATATGCTGATCTAAAAGCCAACACTCAGTCAGAAATCACTCCCAAACACTGTAAGATAATACTCTGCTTGTATGTGGTTAGTTAATATTCTGAAAAGGTAGGGGACTGTTTTGACTATGGCTTTTTCTCGAATCAGGGTGTGAAGCACTCAAGTCATCGATTGCTTCAATCAGCAAATATGGTGGAGCAACTGCAGGCTGCAGAACGATGCTAGATGCACTCATCCCAGCTTCACAAGTTCTTGAGGAGGTGATAAAGAGCCGCTGACTTTCTTTCAATTTAAAAATTTAGATATTGCAAGTTGAAAATAGTAATGAGGTTTTGCTTTTGATAAGAACAGAAGCTGAGCGCTGGAGAGGACCCAGTAACTGCTTTCATTCTGTCCGCCGAAGCAGCAACTACAGGAGCAGAATCAACCATAAAGATGCAAGCACAGGTGAGTTTAGCTTTTGTTTTACTGGCTGTGGATGGTTTTGTTTTTTATAATTATGGGATGATGGATGAGATTGTGGAACACAGGCTGGGAGATCAAGCTATGTATCTGCAGAGATTCTTGCTACGGTTCCAGATCCAGGAGCAATGGCTGCAGCAGGATGGTACAGTGCAGCAGCAAGAGCGGTGAAGGAGTATAAGGGCTCGTCATGATCCCCCCTGAGTTTCTTCTTTTTGTTTCACCGGATATATGAATTGGGATTTTGGTGAGAGGCTCTTTCACTATTGGCTCTTGTCGTGTATGTATGTTAAAAGGTTTCTGACTCTGTGAGGGGTGCTCTCCGTTTATGCAAATCTTTTTTGGTGGTGCGTAATACAGTGAGAGTTTTATAACTTTGGAAGAGAATAAGACTATTTTCTTGAATTACTCTGACCAAAATGTTTCTTCTCTTCCTTCTCTAAACATAAGCATCGTATTCGTACCTCTGTTTTGGATAAATGTTTTAATATTAGCATCTTTGTAGATTCTCAATAGACATGAATCTACATTGACATACATGTATCTTTGTATAATTGTCTCATGCAGGAGGAGATTTTTGTTGGAATGAGCAAAATATTGTTAGTGTAAACTGTAAACGATATAACAAGCTTTTAAACTGCCATGGAGTAAAAGAGGGCTGGTTCTGAGCTATCTACGTTTCAAAGATATCTTACTAATAAGTTGCTGTTGGACAAAAATACTTGGTTCAAGAGATTGGTTCAAGAGAATCATTTATCTTTGCATCTTTCTTAGGCTTTATAGATGGATCCACAACATATAACGACCAATATTTCCTATATAAACTCGTATTGGAATATACGTTAGAATATTTATAAAGTTGAGATACTAGTTATCTCCTAAAGATATGATCATAGCCACTATATATACTCATGTATATGATCATTGTAAAATCATCAAGTAGTATAATCTCCTATTGTACACATACAACTTTACAACTAAGGTATTCTTCATTCACATGTCTATAGTAAGGTTGATATTTTGGTACACTATAATCTGAATCTGTTATCTTGGGAGTGATTTGTGCATTGGATCTCTAATCAGGAAATAATATGTGGCTCTGCTTATGATCCTAATCTTCTCCTTTATTTAATGGTTTCGAGGACAATAATAATTTGTTGAATAATTAAAAATGATGTATTAAAGTCTAATTAAAGGGGGAAGAGAGAGTCAAGGCGCAAAAAAAAGAGGGAGTTAGTTTCATGAATGTCTTAAATTAGTTAAGAGACAGTTGCTTTAATACTTAACTCTTATATCTTGCCAAAAACTTGTGACACTTATTTGTACTCTTCTGTTAAAGTTTTCAAGCATAACTCAAACAAACAATGGTACTCGCAACCAACTCTGACTCTGAAGAGCATTTGCATTCAACATTCGCTTCTAGATATGTCCGTGCTGTTGTTCCCAGGTTGTTGTCTCTGTCCTTTTTTCTAGATTCTTTACTCATTTTAGTTTTAATATAAAGATGTATATAGTTATTGTATTTGTTTGCATATATATTGAAACAGGTTCAAAATGCCAGATCACTCTATGCCCAAAGATGCAGCATATCAAGTGATCAATGATGAGTTAATGCTTGATGGCAATCCAAGGCTTAACTTAGCTTCCTTTGTCACTACTTGGATGGAACCAGAATGTGATAAACTCATCATGGATTCTGTGAACAAGAACTATGTTGACATGGATGAATATCCTGTTACCACTGAGCTCCAGGTTTCTTCTTGTCACATTCTAAATCAAGATTATACTATTTTCCAGTTGTGATAATACATCTTTGTTTTTTTTTACATAAATTCTTCAGAATCGGTGTGTAAATATGATAGCTAACTTGTTCCATGCTCCTGTTGGAGATGATGAGGCTGCTATTGGATGTGGAACTGTTGGTTCATCAGAAGCTATAATGCTTGCTGGTTTAGCTTTTAAAAGGAAATGGCAACAGAGAAGAAGAGCTCAAGGTTTATCTACTGATAATCCTAACATTGTTACTGGAGCCAATGTTCAGGTCTAAATATAAACTTAACTCTAATTTTAGATATCGATCCGTTTTTTAGAAATATTAAGACTAGCCCTGGGCAAAAGAACTTACCTGAAATACCCGATCCGAAAAACAGTATGCGAATTTGAAAAATTATTCCATCGGATGGTAAACTTCTAAACCCGAAAATACGTACCCGAACCCGTCGGTTAAAACTCGAAATCTAATTATATATTCAAATAATTAAATTATTCTAAAAATTTTAGTTATATTTGGGAAAATTTAGTTAAAATTTTCTAAATTTAACTATTTTTTATTTTTATTTTCTAATATTTTTTTATCCGAAACGAATCTGAATCCAAACCGAACCCGACAAAATTATTTTATTGGGTACTAGACAACTAAACCTTATATCCCCTAACTCGACCCCGGATACTCATCCATAATTAAGACAATTTTTGTGTTTATGTAGGTGTGTTGGGAGAAATTTGCAAGGTACTTTGAAGTAGAGTTGAAAGAGGTGAAACTAAGTGAAGACTATTATGTAATGGATCCAGCTAAAGCTGTAGAGATGGTAGATGAGAATACAATATGTGTTGCAGCAATTTTAGGATCAACACTTACTGGAGAATTTGAAGATGTGAAGACACTGAATGATCTGTTAACTGAGAAAAATGCAGAGACTGGTTGGGAAACACCTATTCATGTTGATGCAGCTAGTGGAGGATTCATTGCTCCTTTTCTTTATCCTGATCTTGAATGGGACTTTAGGCTTCCATGGGTGAAGAGTATTAATGTTAGTGGTCATAAGTATGGACTTGTGTATGCAGGTGTTGGTTGGGTTGTTTGGAGAACAAAAGATGATTTGCCTGAAGATCTTGTTTTTCATATCAATTACTTAGGAGCTGATCAACCCACTTTTACTCTTAACTTCTCAAAAGGTTTCTCCAATCAATTCTTCTTTACATTTTTTTTTAATTTCTAGAAGTTCAAACCTGATGACCATACCTCTCTCATAGGGGGACTAGGCCTGAGTATTCAGATTCGTATTTGGTTTCGGTTCGGTTAATTCGGATTTTGGATTATCCGAATAAGAGATTGTAGAAACCAAATAAGACTTGAAATGTTTTCGGCTCGGATTCAGATCGGTTTTGTAAAAATACTTTTAATCCGAAACCGAATTATCTGAACTATTCGAAGTTAATTTGGATAATCTGAATCTAAATGAACCGAAAAATACGAACCAAAAAACCTGAATTAACCAAAATAAAAAAAAGAAGTTTTTAACCGCTTTAAGGTAAAGTTAGTTGGTTTAAAGTCAAATTAGTTTTTATATTTCGGTTAATTCGATTATCCAAAATATTTTGGTTTGGATGTGGTTCGGTTTGAGATCCAAAATCTTTTTAATATATAAACCAGCTTAAACCAGATCAGATTCATATCGATTCTTTCAGATCGATTTTAGATTCGGTTTTTTCGGATTTACACCCGTACCTAGCCGGAACCCACAACATGTTCAAGAGATCATTCTCATGTCATCATTCAAACTCAAATCTTTTTTTTTTGCAGGGTCCAGCCAGATCATTGCTCAGTACTATCAGTTCATCCGACTAGGCTTTGAGGTACTTATTTTACTTATAAATCTTCATTACACTATCATACTAAATAACATCTAAGAAACATATATAACGATCAAAGGGATACAAAAACATAATGGAAAACTGTATGGACAACGCCAGAAGACTAAGAGAAGGCATAGAGAAAACAGACAAGTTCCACATTCTATCTAAAGACATCGGTGTTCCACTTGTAGCATTCTCTTTAAAAGACAGTAGTAAACACACTGTGTTTGAGATCGCAGAGTCTCTAAGAAAATTCGGATGGATCATACCAGCTTACACTATGCCAGCAGATGCACAACACATTGCTGTGTTGAGAGTTGTGATAAGAGAAGACTTTAGTAGAGGTCTTGCAGAGAGACTCATTACACATATTATTCAAGTACTTAAAGAGATCGATGGGCTTCCTAGTCGTATAGCGTCTTTAGCTGCAACTGGAGCTGTTAGTGGTGATGAAGTGAAGCCTAAGATGTCTTTGGAGGATATTACTAAGTATTGGAAACGTCTTGTTGAACATAAGAGGAATATTGTCTGTTAAGGGCAAAACTCTTTCATGTTTTTTTTTTCGTATTATTTAATCAGTTTTGTTTTTTGGTAATAAGGTTTCAATTTGGCCATTTTGGTGAAGTTTTTTTTCTTCTTATTAAACATTATATTTATTAGACTAATTTATGTGCAACAGCGTAAAATTTTAGGTATAATTACATAATTAAATGTTTAACAACAAAGAAAATTACAATATTAAAAATTCTCCCTCTCCCATGAATATTAATCTTATAAATACATAACCATAGGCCAAAGAAACGTATTTTTCTGATAATATTTTACTTACAGATCCAACTAGAAGTATAGCAGCTTAATAAGATTTCTTCAGCCAAAATATTGCATTTTTTTATTAGTAGAATTTTCAAATATTTATTAGTTATGAATTATCGTTGAAATAAATAATCAGTAAAAAGTAATAATATTGCACGTGCTTTTATAAATGGAAAATAATCAATATAAACAAAAAAAATCTGACGCAATATTAATCAGCAAAATTTTACGGGCATATACAGTAGTTTCGTATTAAAATTCGAATGTTGCTGAAGGAAAAAAAGTAATAATATTTGAAAGTTAAATCCAAGCCTAAATTAAATATCCGTATTAGTTAGTAGGCCCACTAAAGGTCTTTCTTTAGGCCCAATAATCGACGAGCCTATGCAGAAATTATATACCGGCGCAAAATACAATTGAATCCGCAGTGATGAATATGTCGAATACATCAGAGGACGACGACGGAGCTCCGATTACTAGCGGCTTGTTTCCCGTCTTCCCTGTTTCAACGAACTCCGTCTCAGCTATTTCAAGTGCTCCTCAATGGCTTCGGAACGCCAGTTTCACGACAGATCTCTCCGTCATCAACGCCACTGCTTCAACGGCTCCCTCCATATCCGAGGTCGATAGCGATGAGGAAGGAGATGGTGATAGGAATATTTTGGAAGCTAATCAGCCCAGGGTTTACAATTTGGTTGAAGAAGAAGGTTGTTTGGAGTCTGATGACACCAAGGTAAAGAGGAAGGGAGAGAAAAAGAAGAAGCGGAAGAGTGTTACTGCGTCTGATGAATACTATAAGAAACCTGCCAAGGATTATTACTTAGACACTCGTCCTGATCCTGATAATCTTGCTTATGGTTCTATTTACAGGTAATTTGCTTTTAATTTACATAGTTTTTTGGATTTCATTTGATATGTATCGGTGCCAAGGATTTTTTAAGAGTGTGTTTATGTTTGCATAATGTAGGATGAATGTTCCTCGTTATAAACTTGATAATTCTCAGAGAGTTCTTGAAGGTTCAGGTTCTCTGAGATTTTATTTGCGGAATCGACGTAGCTCTATGCTTGACGCAGAGATTGATATTGATTCTTTGGAGGGGAGAGCTAAATCCGATACCCGATATTGGTATGCTAAACATGCAGCCATGGAACGAAATAAGAATTTCAAGCGTATTCGTTTCTCTGCTTCAAGAGAGGCTGTTGATTTGTCCCTTGATGATTTCATTCCTCTGGATGATGTTTTGTCAAAGAACTCAGTGATGGAAGCATCATGGGAGGATGAATTGCTAAATAAAACTCGAGAGTTCAACAGAGTTACTAGGGAACGTCCCCATGATGAAAAGGCATGGCTAGCATTTGCTGATTTTCAAGACGAGGTTTCAGCTATGCAATCTCAGAAAGGAGTTCGCCTGCAGACTTTAGAGAAGAAGGTTAGTATACTTGAGAAGGCTTTGGAACTGAACCCAGAGAGCGAAGAACTATTGCTTGCACTCCTCAAGGCATACCGAATCAGAGACAGCACAGATGTACTATTCAGTAGGTGGGAAAAGGAACTTATGCAGAATTCGGCAAGCTACAAGTTATGGAGGGAGTTTCTTTGTGTTGTTCAAGGGGAGTTCTCCAGATTCAAAGTATCAGAAGTGAGGAAGATGTATTCTTATGCGATCCAGGCTCTTTCTTCTGCTTGCAGCAAGCGACATAGGCAGGTTCTTATTTTATGGTGCTAACTGATTCGGGTTGATTCAATATTTCTCTGTTTACTGTCTCAAGTCATTTAGCGTCTATCTGTTTTCTTTCCAAAACTTTAATTGTCTCTGCTGTTTGCCTCACTAGTTTTAGTCGATGCCATTATTGATAATCTTATTATTAGCAGTTTGATATTGGAAAGTCTGATTCCGTATATTGGACTATGCAGGTGGATACAACATCTGAGCCATTGGATTCTGCTGCCATCCAGCAGGAACTCGTTCTGGTCGATATGCTAGTTAGCCTCTGCAGGTTTGAGTGGCAGGCTGGTTACCAGGAGCTGGCCACAGCATTATTTCAAGCTGAAATGGAATTTAGCATCTTTTCTCCATCTTTGTTGCTAACTGAACAGAGTAAGTTACGTCTGTTTGAGCACTTTTGGAGCAGTAATTGTGCTAGAGTTGGAGAAGAAGGAGCTTTTGGATGGTCGTTGTGGCTGGAGAAAGAGGAGGAAAACAGGCAGAAAATGTTAAAAGAAGAATCCTCTGATAACAATGAGGTAGGTGGTTGGACAGGTTGGACAGAACAGTTTTCAGGTAGAAAGGGAGATAGTATTGCTTCAGCTAACACTGGAGAGGGCAATGATGATCGGGAGGTGTTGGATGAGGAAATGGAAGACGAGGATAGCAAGCCTGAAGATGATACTGAAGCTATGCTAAAGCTATTGGGCATTGATGTCAATGCTGCGGCCAGTGATGAGGTTAAAGATACTTCAACTTGGATTAAATGGTTTGAGGAAGAGGTTTCTCGAGATCACAATCAATGGATGCCTACTCGGAAAGCAGGTATCTTTATCTACCTTTACCCCCATTATCTCTGTATCGTTTTGTTCTAACTTTTGTTTGGAACACACAAAGGTCTAATGTGTTTGTTGGGTGAGCTTTTTTGGTCATACCGGAACCATATTTCATGCTTTTCAGTCTCTATAGATATGTTTAATGGGATTGACTTGCAATTGTATCTAAAAAGTTGTAAATGCACTTGTGGTTAACTGTGCTTCATCCTTCAATAGGTGAATTTTCCAGTGTTGATGAAATGGGCGAGGGAGAAAATGAAGAGCAACTCTCAAGTCTTGTACTATATGAAGATATAAATGGATATCTATTTTCCTTACATTCACATGAGGCCCGCTTATCTCTGGTATACCAGTTCATTGATTTCTTCGGTGCACATATCTCCCCATGGACATCCAGCAACAGTTTGTCGTGGAGTGAGAAAGTAAATAGCTTAGAAACATTGTCAGATTCTATGCTAGAATTTTTCAGAAGTGTTCATGAATGTTTGTCAAAATCAGATACTGCCAACGGTCTGAGCTTGGGATCTCTTTTAGGTGGCAGCAGTGACATATCTATGCGGACCGAGATGATGAAGTTTATCCGCAATGCCATCTTGCTTTGCCTACATGTTTTTCCGCGAAATTACATTCTGGAAGAAGCTGTGCTTGTTGCAGAAGAGCTATTTGTAACAAATATGAAAACATGTGAGGTAGCAACTACGCCATGTCAAGCTTTGGCCAAACGTCTCCTGAAAAGTGACCGGCAGGTAAGCCCCATTCCAATTTGTTGGTGTGCTGCTCTTTTATTCAGTTTACCTTAACTGTTTATTTTTCCATTAACAGGATCTACTACTTTGTGGAGTTTATGCACAACGAGAAGCTGCCTCTGGAAATTTGAAACATGCAAGACGAGTCTTCGACATGGCATTGACCTCTATCTGTGGCCTCCCTAAGGTTAGATTCAGATCTTCCATTTTTGTTGTTAGCATATGATTCAAAGTTACATGCTTCCACCTATGTTTCTAACTTCAAATGAACTTCTAGACCAGTTACCCTGGTTGTGGATTTATTGCTGTTTCAAATCTTTGCTTGCTAGTTCCAAAATATGGTGCCATGCTACTTGAGGTTGCATAGGATAGTATCTGAAGGACAGATCATAGTAATATTATTTGTTATAAAACAGTCTGTTCCAGATAATAAGGAATCATGGTCTAATGGATATAGCTAGAATAGGTTTTCTTATTTCGCTGTATCTTTCACCTAATGGACAAAATTTTCACTGTGTATTATGTGCACTTGTGCGTAGACACGGTAGTCCAAATTTTCCGACTGATTAGGATTTGAATTGACATTGTAATTGCCATGCTAAATTTATTTCACCTATCATTGCAGGAATCACAGTGTAACGCTCCTTTATTATATTTATGGTATGCCGAATCGGAACTAGCTAATAGTAGTGGCAGCGGTAGGGAAACAGAATCATCATCTCGTGGTATGCACATTCTGTGCTACCTGGGAAGTGGTCTAGCTTATAGTCCTTATATTTCCCAACCTTCAAGCATGCAAATCCTTAGAGCACGCCAAGGATTCAGAGAGAAGCTTAAGAAGATACAATCAACATGGTCTCATGGTGTCACAGATGATCAATCAATTGCATTTGTTTGTTCCGCAGCTCTATTTGAGGAGTTGACAAATGACCTTCTTTGTGCTATTGAGATCCTAGACCACATGTTAGGTTCTGTTCTTCCAGGTTATTTCCATGATCTTTATTCTTGGCTTCTCTTATTGATTTCCATGCTAGTATACATAACTGCATCAAAAATGTTTCCTTACAAAAATAAATTTGTCCTAAAGGCAAAGATAATGCATGCACTGTTTATATAGTTTTGTATTCGGCCATAAGATTTTACAGGGATATTGTGATTTTTTCAGGAAGAAAAAGTCAAAGTCATCAACTTGAATTCTTGTTCAAGTATTACGTGAGAATGCTACAGAGATATCAGGACGATCTAACTTTGTCAAAACTGTGGACTCCCATATCAGAGGGACTGCAACTGTATCCTCTTAATGCCGAGCTTTATCGAGCTTTGGTGGACATCTCCAATCACCGTATGACTTCCCATAAACTGAGAATGATGTTCGATGACTACTCCCGCAAGTAAGCTTATCCATCCCACGAGAATTGCTTAATGAATGCTTAGCTTTTAAATAAGACTAACAATTAGATGTTCTTGGTCTTCCTGGTTATGTATATCAACATATCAATGCTAAGCTAGTTTAATATGTTTATAATGCAGAAATCCATCGGTCATTGTTTGGTTATTTGCACTTTCTTATGAGCTAAGTAAAGGTGGCTCTTTACACAGAATCCGTGGATTATTTGAAAGGGCATTGGCACAAGATACACTAAACAACTCGGTTCTACTATGGCGTTGCTACATTACATATGAAATTGACATCGCACACAATCCATCAGCAGCTAGAAAAATTTACTTCCGAGCTATAAATGCTTGTCCATGGTAAGAATCTAAACTTTTCTTCTCCCGATCTCTCATATCATCCAGAACCTGTTCCTAACACAATAGCGTGGCAGGTCGAAAAACCTATGGCTGGATGGGTTTGGGAAGCTGAGTTCAGCCCTGACAGCGAAAGAGATGTCAGATTTGCAAGAAGTGATGCGGGACAAGGAATTGAACATTAGGACAGATATCTATGAGATTCTTCTTATGCAGGGATAAAATGATGGTGAAGATTATATGTTTTCTATATATATATTCTAGCATTTAACGTTTTACTTCGCTATATTTTAAGCAGATCTTGTGAAGTTAACATAAGCTGCTTCAAACCCATTTCACAAAAATATATATTAAACCCCATTATGCCATTTCATAGTAGGAGATATTTTTGGACAAGTTACACGGTGGAATTGTATCGGTAACGCCTAACATAAGGTGTGTGTGGAAGTAAAAAAATTATAACGGATTTGCAAAGCTGAAGTTGAGCTTGTATAGATATAATGTTTTTGTTGAAGGGCCGGATATAAGATTTATATATAGTTTATGTTATTGTCTGGTTACTGAGACTTTACAAAGTGTAAAAGAGGAAAGAGAGATGATCGAAAGTATTACATAGATGCGTGAGAAAAAAAGAAAGAACAATCACCTTGATCGCAAGGCAAGGGATCTTCTTTTTGGAAGAGAGTGAGATTTGAATCTTAGATTTACACTTCATCAAACCCTTCACTTTATCCTTTTTTTGTAGTAATTCACTACTTTTTTTAATTCTTGGTGAATATGGTCGTAGTTTAAAATTTTTCTGTTACCACAATTACAGTTAATAACATTGGCTGTTTAATTTATATTGATTGTTGTTATGTGATAAATCTTTTGTCACAAAGTAGTTGCAAAAACTCTCTTGCAATAAATATTTGACCTAAAAAGGTGAATGTAACTTGTGTTACACGCTATTAATTATACAGACTATATATGTTAGTGGAAACAAAAGAACAAAAATAAGTATAAACCCAAATTTCTCGATACATTAACTTGATCTGGTTACACCCATGTGAGAAAAAAGAACAAAGGTACCAGTGATCCATTGAGCCGTCAAATCAATGGATAATAAAATCATCAATCCAAGAAATAATGTATAATCAAAAAAAATATATATATCCAATCAAATCATGTGATTTCCCACACATTCACATAATTAGAAAAATAATTAGTAAAGTTAACCCAAACAACTCACAGGTTTTATTTGTAAATACAACAACTGTGTATTCTTCTTTAGTCAATAAACCCCTTGACCATGTCCCGTAGCTGTAACGTTTGATGACGTGTCCCATGCGTCATCTGTGATAAACTGCATCCACGAATCGTCTTTATCCTCAACTACGTCTTCAACATAGGCGGAGGAAACTCCCATTTCCGGCGACATTGTCAGCTCGTATTCGTTATTATAATTATTCGAGTTAATCTCCATTGACACCGTCGTGAAGCTACATTGTCCCGTTTGTAATTGCTGTTCTGATTCCAACTCCGAACATATTCCGTTCTTCTTGAACACCCGACATAGTGCAAACGAGTCCTGCAGTAAATCATTTCAATTAATTTTTTTTTTTTTTGGCATATACGTAATAGCTATTTTACCTTCGTTTAGTAAATAAATGGAGAGATGAAAGGTTAATGAATTACTTGGAGCGAAGAGGGATCATCACAATCCTTATTATCATCTAGACGATACTCATGCATAACCCAATCTGTACGGATCCCTTGAGGAGCTCTTCCTCTATAATAAACCAATGTCTTCTTCATCCCAATCGCTCTGCTCTGACTCGTCACTCTCCGATCTTTCCCAGTCGATTTCCAATATCCACCTCTCGTTGCTCGGTTCGTCCTAAACCCGTTTGGATACTTCCGGTCACGTGGCCCAAAAAAATACCATTCCGGATCTCTACTTGGTAGAAACGACTTCTCTATAGTTTTCATTAACGATCACAACAATTAAAATATCAAATCATTGTTAACGATAAGATTTTGATATAAATGTAACATATATATACGAACCTGCAAGGTCCCATGGCTCGCATTTGTAGAGATCAACTTCAGGGATGATATCAAGCTCGATTTCTTGACCGTTGATCTTTCTTTTTAAATAATAGTTTACGAGTTCTTCATCGGTCGGATGAAATCTAAAGCCTGGTGGTAATCCGACCGGAGCCATAGTTCTTACAGACAGTTTACTAAATCGGGTTCGTGTGATGTCACCTCATTTAGTTATACGTAACCCTTTATATATATATACACATAGACTAATGTTTCTGGTGAAATTTAATTAAAAGATAATTTTTATTTAATGATATCTTTCTCTCTTTTTTGGCCCTCTTCTTCATTTCTTTTTGTTGTTTATATCTTTAGCTTTATCTTTTTAGGAGATTCTTGACAAACGTTACTTGCAAGCTCCTTGCGTTTCCTTCGTTGTACAAAAAGGGTTTAACTGTTCGCGTTTATATCATAATATATAATAGTTATATATGTTAATATGTGTATGCATTTTTATGTAATTGGTCGTGTTTATGTTAGAAAACCCCCCTGAGTGATTAAAGTGAACCACCGAGCTATCTTATAAATTATAATACAGTAACAACAGCTACGTGACAAGTATCAAACTTACATATCATCGTCATCAAATAAATTCATCAAGAATGAAGAATATAATCTAAAAGCTGCAACTCGACTGAGGAGTGCCTAATCTAAGAAGCCGTCTCTTTCGGTATCGCCAAGCCACTTGAATCTGTCTAGCAGCTCTAAGCCTCCAATATGGAGATGTGTACCTTATAGCTCCTTGAACTCTATGGCTTCTTAGGAATCTTGAAAACAAGCTTGTTACATCTTCAAGATCTGCTACACTCAGTGAAAACGCCTCTACATTTGTCACACACCTGACATTTCTGTTACTAAGCAATCCTCTTGAAGGTATCCTTATCCTCGTCCCATCTGAAGTTTTCAAAACATAACTCAGTTCCAATCATAAACCAATAGATCTATGAAGGCTAAGAGTGCAAAAGAGAAGTACCATGGTTTACAGAAGAGCGTTCAAGGCACCAAGTGAGGAGTTCTTCACCACAAACGTCTCCTTCTGATAAAGGAAGAATCGAACCATCTTCTCCAATACTCTCCATCTCACCTCTAACTATGAATACCATTTTCTCAACTAGACCTCCACGGTGCAACACTGTACTACTCCCTATGTATGTCCTCTGTTTCAGCCTCTCACGGATTGCACCTAAGATTGCTTCATCCATCAATGAAAATATTCTAACCTGCAAAATCCATAACTATTTACTTGTATCTTTATATTGTGAAGCTGAAGGAAATGAACCAATGATGTTTACCTTCTTGAGAAATTTGAAGAGGTGTCCTCTTATATCTCTTTGAAGATCATCAGGCATATTCTCAAAGAGTAATTCTTCTTTAACACCTCTTGTAGCAGCCCAGTTAAACCGCTCAGCCTCTCGCACCCTCCTGAGAAAAGTTTAACAAACTATTCATTTAGTTTTTATAGTTATATTCAACTGACAAGCAAAGTTTAATATAGTCCACATACTTTCTTATACTTTCTGGTAACCTTCTATGGCTCATCCATTGCTCCACATCACGCCGTCTTAGCGTCATTTCCAAATTCCTAATATTAGACAAAGCAATATCATTACCAGAGTGTTTGGTAATCAAGAAAACATCACTTACGTCTTGAAATATCTACTTTTTTGTACAGTGATGTACCTTTTACCAAGAGCTTGAAGGAAATTTTGCATATTACCAATAAGAAGAGCAAAAAGCAAAAGCCCCAGTCCAATAATACCCATAGTAAAGAAGACTTCTCCTAGAAAGTAGCTTGGGACTTGGTTTCCAGCAAGAGTACTGATTTGCTTTGAGAATTATCAAAAAATATACTAAACATTAATAAAGAGTATTCAAATAATGTTTTTTTTCAAGAATAAAGAGTTTAAACAAAGTACCTGGAAACCCCAGAAGAGAGAGTAACTATATCTAGTGAAGAGACTAGGATGATTAGTAAGATTAACTGCCTTTAAATATATTCCATAAGGAAAACCATCTTCTTGAAAACAAGCACTAGCACTTGCATTGTCTCTCCAAGCTACTTGTATTGCTGTATTGCTTATTCCATTACCACAATCTATTAACTCTCTACATTCACGTTCTGAATCACCACAAGCATTTCTAAGGCATTGATTCACTCTCTGAAAAGAAAAGATATAAGTTCAAATGCATACATTACATTACATGAAAGTGAATGACATAAGTTCTCATACCTGCAGACCAAAGAGATACCAGCAAGAGCCAACAACATGACCAGCAAGCATAAATGTTAGAAGATTAATAACAAAATTAGCCCAAGCTGACTCAAATATGAATCCTGTTGGTGTTTGTCCAGCAAGAAATGGTAAAAGTCTATATAACTTTGGAATGTATTGAAAAAGAACTGCGGCACGTAAAAGGTTTTTCGCATAGTTAGCTCCAGATGCTCCCAAGTGTTTTGGTATTATACATAATATCAATATCTGAAAACAAAGGAGAAATCTTTATAAGTAACTTAAACATCTTCCAAAAACTAGTTAGTTATAGCTTTAACATTACAATACCTGTGGAAGTGGCATTACTATGAACAAGTCAAGAAAAAACTTTCCTCTCAAGTAATTAAAGGCAATTTTTTTAGGATGACTAACTAATTGACCAGCACCAACTACTGTAGACTCAGGAGCTACATAGGCCAATCGAAACTGCGACAAATTATGAAAAGACTAAGCAATAAAACCAAGATGGAGTCTTGGAGAAATGTAAGCAAATTAAAGAAACACACCTGAAGTAAAATGTTTAAAGAGAATATAATATCTGTTACACTTCTAACAGCTACAAATGCTTTAGTCATTGGCCAATCAATCACAATGCATTTTTTTTCCTACAAGGTGTTTAAAAAGGCAATATAAACAACAGCAACAACCACAAGAGAAGCAAAAGATAAAAGAAAGAAGAAGAGAGAAAACATACTTGTTTGACTAATATGAGGAAGAAGAAGAGAGGATCAATAAAAATAGCTAATAAACATGAGAGTGCAAAGAACTTAGTCCATGTTTGAACATGTTCATTATGAGGATTCATGATTCCAGGTAAGCGTCTACTAACAGATGAAACAAATCGTCTAGCACAACCTTTAGCATCATCATACAGAACATTATGGAACTGAATGCAAAAAAATAAAAGAGAGTTATGTATCAGCAAAGAGAGCTATACTTTTTTGTGAATTTGAAGTGAAAGATCAGATATTACCGTAGCTGAAACTCTGGAAGTAGGGATTTGAGTTGCTTTAGGGTTGTAGTAAGAAGGACAAGTAGTACAGTAAGGATCATTACACATCCCTAATTGTCCAGATCTTAGAAGATGTTGGTGTTTCTTGACAAACTCATCTTCAGAGTTCTTATGTTCAGGAGCAGTAAAAGAAGGGTACCTCTCAGGCTGAGAAGACCCACCAGAAGAAGAAGAAGGATGAGGAAGAAAGAGAGGTTTAGGTTTGAGATTAGAGGTCAAAGGACCACTCATTTGAACTAAAGGAGGTCGTCGTGGTGTACGAAGAGGACCTGTGTAGCCTAAAACCACAGTTGAAGAATTGTCAAATCCATCAATGGAGGAACAAGGGTTTGAGAGAGAAACGCTACGAGTTGTTGAAGTGAAAGCCCTAGTACGAGATGATGATGATGTGTTTGAAATCGGAAGCATGGGAATATCATCGTTATCGTTGGGAGAAGCCATTACAAGACTAGAGAAGGTTTGAAGAAGAAACGAAGAGACTTTAGAAAACAGAACAAGATCTCTAATGCCTAAGGACAAAATTGAGAGAGAGAGAGAGTTAAAGGAATCAGAGATTTAGAGAATTATTGAGAAAAGAGAAGAAATAAGGAAGGAAGAAGACGATGACTTAGTCTACTTGCTCTTCAGCTAACCCGTCAAGTAAGTATGTGAATAAGAAAACACCATTTGTCTTAAAATTCCAAGACTTGTGCGAAGACTCACTTATTTATTTATTTATTTTGTTTCATTGACCTGACCTTAATTATGGTCCACTCTCTCCTCTTTTTTTTTTTTTTTAANCAGTAAATATAACCCCAAAAAAAGGAAATAAATCTGTGAATGTTTTACAGCTAAATGGTGGATAATATAATTGCCAAATAAAGGGGAGTAATAAATGACGTTTGTTATATTTTTCCTTTTAAAATAAATATAACACGGTATAATTAAATTCCATTTATTTAGTGTTACTTCTTTCAGTAAAAAAGTAAATATATAATGGGCCCAAATTATAAGCCCAAGTAATTATTATCAACTCTCAACCGAGCAAGTGTCTAACCAAATAAAAATAAAGTTCATTAGCAAGGCTTGAATAAATAAAGTTATTACACAAACAAATTACACCAATCTTTAACGGTTAAAACTGGACTGAGCAGTATATGATGATCTCTGAAGTCGTTTCCGTCGATATCTCCAAGCCACTTGAATCTGCATAGCTGCTTGTAGTCTCCAATACGGAGACTCATACCTTATAGCTCCTTGAACTCGATGGCTCCTAAAGAATCTTGAAAACAAGCTCGTTACGTCTTCAAGATCAGCTACACTTAGCGAAAACGTTTCCACGTTTGTCACACACCTAACACTTCTATTACTAACCAATCCTTTTGATGGCATCTTTATCCTCGTCCCATCTGAAAGTTTAAACATGTCAAGTTCCAAAATTCCAAGTTTCTAACCCAAAAACATTAAGAGTTATGAATCTTATTAGTACCAGGGTTTATAGAAGAACGATCAAGGCACCAAGTGAGAAGTTCTTCACCACAAACATCACCTTCTGATAAAGGAAGAACTGAACCGTCTTCTCCAATACTCTCCATCTCACCTCTCACTATGAATACCATTTTCTCAACTAGACCTCTGCGGTGTAACACTGTGCTACTCCTTATGTATGTCCTCTGTTTCAGTCTCTCACGGATTGAATCTAAGACTGACTCATCCATTAATGAAAATATTCTCACCTAAAAACCATTAACACTATGGAGTTTAAGTACACATAAAGAGTGAAAACTATGCTGAGATTATGATGTTTACCTTATTGAGAAATTTGAAGAGGTGACGTTTAATATCTCTTTGAAGATCATCAGGCATATTCTCAAAAAGAACTTCTTCATTAACTCCTCTAGTTGCAGCCCAGTTAAACCTCTCAGCCTCACGTACTCTCCTGAAAACTCAATTAGTTCTATGGCCACACATTACATAAAACAATCAAAAGCAAGAGTTCACATACTTTCTTATATCTTCTGGTAACAATCTATGACTCATCCATTGCTCCACATCACGCCGTCTCAGCATCATTTCCATTCTCCTAAAAAACAAGAACATACACAAATCACACTTTGGTTACTTAGCCAAGAATAACTTTATAGATGAAATGTGTGTGTACCTTCGATCAAGAGATTGAAGAAAGTTATGCATATTACCAATAAGCCTAGCAAAGAGCATAAGCCCTAATCCAATGATACCCATTGTAAAGAAAACTTCTGCCACTGAGTAACTTGGAGATAAGTTTCCAGCAAGAGTGCTTATTTGCTTTCATAATAAAAAAAACATTAGTTAAAAGCCATGATTTAAACACTAATAGTTGTAACTTGTGAAAGAAGTTAACTTACTTGGAATCCCCAAAACAGAGAATAACTATATCTCATGAAGAAATTAGATTGATTAGTAAGATTAACTGCCTTGGAATAGATTCCATAAGTAAAACCATTTTCTTGAAAACAAACATTAACAGTTTCTTTACTTCTCCATTGAGCTCTTTGTAACTCTGATACATAGCTTTCACCACGAGCACAATCAATCAAATTCCTACGTTCTTCCATAGAAATATTCCAAGCATGCACCAGACAGTTCTTAACTCTCTGTAAAGATCAATGAGAATAATCTATAAAACTGAAAAAATACTAAAGACATTGAATTATTACTACTATATATATACCTGAAGACCTGCAAGATACCAACAAGATCCAACAGCATGACCAGCAAGCATAAATGTAAGAAGATTAATAATAAAATTAACCCAAGCTGACTCAAATATGAATCCTGTAGGTGTTTGTCCAGCAAGAAGAGGTAATAGTCTATATAACTTTGGAAGGTACTGAAGAACAACTGTTGCACGTATAATATTTTTCTCAGATTCTGCTCTTGATGTACCCAAGTGTTTTGGTATTATCCATAGTATCAATACCTGTAAACAAGATGAGAATGATCTGTGGTTAGGTGAAGATCTTTTGAGTTAGTCATAATACTGAAAACATTTGAAGTTTACCTGTATAATGGGTAATACTATGAAGATGTCAAGTAAAAACTTTCCTTTGATGTAATGGTGAGCTATTTTTCTTGGATGATCAACTAATTGGCCTGCACCAACTACTCTAGACTCAGGAGCTACATAGGCTAACCGAAACTGTAACAAAATGTGATTGAAGAACCATTAAAAGCCTATATATAAGGAGATGGAAGCAAAAGAGAGACACACACCTGAAGAAGAATGTTAATAGAGAATATAATATCTGTTATAGTTTTAACAGACAGCAATATTTTAGTTGCAAGCCAATCAATCTCTATGCATTTGTTGTCCTGTAATATAGTAAGAAACAGTGCTCAGAAAATGAATGAAAACATATGTGTATGAGTCAAACAAGAGATTTGTTAAACATACTTGTTGGATCTTTAAAAGGAATACGAAGAGAGGATCGATAAATATAGCTGCTAAACTTGAAAAGGCTAAGACTCTAGTCCAGCCTTGAATGAATTTGGAATGGGGATTCATGATTCCTGGTATGGATCTACGAACAGATGAGCTAAATCGCTTAATCCAACTTCTAGCATCATCATACAGAGCATTGTGGAACTAAACAAGAAGAAAGAAAAGAACTTTGTGTCAGCTATGTTTCACATTTACTTGAATCTTAAGTTATTTAAGACAAGGTACGTACCCTAGAAGTAGAAACTGTGGAAGTGAGAAACTGAGTAGCATGGCGGTTGTAGTAAGAAGGACAAGTGGTGCAGTAAGGATCATTACACATCCCTAATTGTCCAGACTTCAAGAGATTTGTGTTTTTGTAGAGATCAGAAGGAAGATCAACGGTTGTAGAGGTGGAATCAGGAGGTAATAAAGGTTTAGGTTTGGGAGTAGAGTAAAGAGGACCACTCATTTGAACTAAATGAGGTCTTACTCTCTGAGTTCGAAGAGGACCTGTATATCCTAAGTTAAAACTCGAGTTGTCAAAACCGTCAATGGAAGAAGTAGGGTTTAAAAGAGAAACGCTACGATTCTTGTAAGTAAAAGCTCTGGTTTGAAGAGGAGGTGTTGTTTCTTGAAGTGGAAGCATTGGAAACTCGTCGTTATAAGCCATTTTTTTTTTGCCAGACGAATTTGTTAAGACAAAAGTATGAGAAGCAGTTTCTGGAGATGACAGAGACTGACTATGTTTGGTTTTTAGCAATTGTTTCCTTTAATAAGGAAAAGGGAAGAAAAAAAAAATGACATTTTGAATCTTTCGTTGAACTATCAAAGAAACTTCAAAATGGTTTCGTTTTATAGTTAAAAAATGGATGCTTTTTGTGCTACTTTATCTTTTTGAATTCTGGATTTTTATAGACCAAAGTCAGTCTCATGCTGTTACAATTTTCTTTATTCATTTTATTATTATGATTAAGTAAGAATTCTGACTTACTTATACTTGAAAGACAATTTTGTTTATTTGAAACATGTGAAAATCTGTTCGTTTGAAAACATAGAAGTAGGAAAAATCTCGTACTATCATATGCTTTGGTTGAATTTGTCATATGATAAATATAAATATCAGTGTGAAAAAAACAAAACCGCGTTTAAAAAAATTTGAAAATAACTCATTCTCTACTTCCAGGTCCTGCGTTCTTCTTTTCTTGTCTTCTTTATGAAAAAGACGATGAAATAATTAATGTTACTTTTCTTTTCAAAACACATGTTTATTTGTTTATATTATTATTGTTAGATCAATAATTGACATTAATTATGGGTTCTCTGCATAAAATATAACTTTATCATCATATCATCATTCCATTATAACCAGCTCTATGCTCTCTCTCTCCTTTTTTTTTAATTCTTATGTCAGTATGACTTAGCCCAATAAACTTAACGGGCCGAAACTACTAAGCCCAAGTACTTAAGTCACGTGTTAAAATCTGACCGGTACAAAATCAAAAACTTGTAGCTTTGGAAGATTTTGCGTGCCTGTTATATGCTCTGCACTGAGCCAACTGATCAGACGTGTCAGCTAACTTCTCTCTCTACTTGGTTTGTATCTTCTTCCCACTCGATCCTTCATTAATTTCTTGATCACAAAGAATCCTTTTCTGGACATTATTATCTTCTTGGAAAATTCATCAATGTCTATATCATCTCTCTCTTGATCTATGCATATTCTCATATTTCCTTTTAAATTTATACAAATAACTAACAAGTATTACTCTTCAGGTTGGAGAAGAAGATAAAGAGCAAAGGATCCATGGACGTTACTCATCCTCTTTCACAGTTACCATCACTCTCCGGTACTATTCCTTCCATTTTCAAATTTCATCTCTCTCTCACCTTTTCTCTTTTTGGAGCTTTCTATATTTTCAAATTTTTAAAACACAAAGCTATAGAAACAGTGGACCCCTTTTTCTCTCTCTTCTCTTTTTGTCTCTCTCTCTCTCTCTCACATTGCTTCTTGTCTGAAAATGTTGGAAACAGACCTTGAAGCTCGGATGCAAATTCTACGTGTGTCTGCTTTTGAAGAAAGCCAAGGAGATGATACATTTGCTAAACGTGCTGAATGGTTTTACCAGAGACGACCTTTACTTCTCTCACTTTGTCTAGACCTTTACAACGGATACATCACTCTCTTGGGTCGTTCTTCTCATCAGACCAAATTAACTCATCAGCTTAAGCCCACAACATCTCAACCTAATCATCTTCTCCTAGATGACGACTGCATGTCAGACATTGACTCCGTTGGTGAGCTCAGTTCTGAAGTTGAAAGCACCTTATCCTTTCAACAGATACAAGATCCTGCTGCGGTTTCTGACAAGGTCGATGAGCTTGTATCCCAACTTGTGACAGCAAGCTTAGACAAAGAGATTCTGCAACATGAGTTACTCCACAAGGAGCAACAGTTCCATGAAGCGTCCAAGACTATAGAGCTGTTGAAGAAGTTTGTTATGTTGCTGGAGATGGAGAAGCAAGTGGCTGTGGAGGAAAATGCTAATCTTGGCTACAAACTCACTTCTCTCTTGGAGGAGAACAGAGAGCTAGCCACTGAGGCATTGTTCATGAAGAATGAAGCTGTTGGGCTCGCTAGGTGTGTGCTTAATATGAGAGATGATCATTTTCAAAAGGTTTGTATTCTCCAGAACCGCATCTACTCCCTTCAGGCATCGAGAAACCCAGAGCCTGTCTATGACAAGGTCTCAGCCGGCTGCTTTGGCCTGGATAAGCATAAGACCAAAAAGAAGAAGAATGAGAACAAAACCGAAGAGAAAACTGGATTCAAGTGGTTGAAGAAGCTCAACACCATTAACCTGTTTACAAAGTGCAGCCTTAACCCAGCAGTTGCTGCTCCATCATGCTGCACTTTCGACTTGCCTTATTAGTTTAATGCTTTGGTTGTATTAGTAAACCATGAACAATGCATACATGACTGTGTATGTTATATCGCTTTATCATGCTTAATGCTTTTTAGTGCATCTCCCAGATGCACAATTTCTTGCAGCCTGTAAACAATCCGTGACTCCTCTATTCACATATGTATGGTTTTCATGACTCACTTCTTTGGTATAAAAAACAATGTCACGACCTTCCCACCCACAAACGCTTACTGCTTGTATAACCTTAGACCGCATTTTGGGAAAAGTAGAGAAAACATAGGCAAAGAGATACCAATGCTTCATCCAAAAAGCCGAGTCTCTAGCATGACTATACTCTCTGTCATCTTCTCGTTATTTTCCCTCATGCTAAAATCTGAAGGAGCAAACTTGCAATCTGATAAGGTTCAAGCTCTCCATATCCCTTCCTCTACCTGTATAAAACTGTTAGGTAGACAGTAGTTTCCTGAATAATACATCACTTCTTAATATCATTTTCACAGCCTATTCAGAGCATAATTAAAAACTGAGCAACATAATATGAACATCTTAAAACACCTAAGGCAGTCACTGAAAGATATAATAGAAATAATATAACAGTTGTAATAATGGAGGTATCAACTTTAATTAGCCGCTTCTCCAATGTCACTAAGAAATCATAAACAAGATCACTACAATACAAATAGATTCATATTCCATCTACAAAATAACAAAATACATCATTTTTTGTTTCGGTTACATCAGACGAGTAGAAACTGCATTGGGTGGGTGGAAACATATGAACATAGGGCTACAAAAAACAAAAATCAACAATACATGACAACCACTATAAACAGCATTCTTGGTCCAAATATTAGTTAAAAGATTCTTCAAAATCCCAGCTCCAAAAGAACAAATATTAGCTTACCCATGTTAACTCTATAGCTAACCCAAAAGACGAAATCAGAACTAACTGAACAAAATTAAAACTTGTGATTAATTGGATACATCACTTAAAAATCCAAATAATGATCAGCAGAACAATGTAGAAGGAATCAAAGACGAAATCAACAAAACCCAAAGCTAGAATTCCAAAGAGAAAGATATACTTGAAGGGGTGAACTCTTTTGAATCTTTTCTCGTCTACGGCTATGATTAAAGGAAGTAGTAGTTGGAGTGGAAACAAGAAAACCTCAAAGGAGTGATTCTCTTTTAGGTACGACGAAAAAGGAAATTAAAGAAAAATAGGGTTTTGTCGAATTTTAAAACATTATAAGATAGATAAACAAAGCCCAAATAGTTGTTGGGCCTAAACCGCTAATGGGCCTAAATCGCCAAGTATAATAAATATAAATATATTTGTTTAATTTTGCAACGGTCATTAACTATGTTTTTTCCTTTTTTCTTTTTTTTCCTTTTTTCTTTAATGACGGTTACTAATGACGGTCGTTTTTTTGCATTTATAATGATATTCCAGTCACTCTCGTCTTTTTATCTCTCATCTTATTCTCTGGAGTGATACGGAGTTTCTCTAGTAGCGTCTTCCAAGGTTCGTTTTTTCTTCTTCTAAATATTGTTTCTTTAAACTTGTTTGATTTTTCAAATAAAACCTCTTTCAGATCTCCGTTTCAATCGGATCAGTTCTGAGGGAATTTTACTTTTGTAATCGTATTTTGGTTTTCGCAAATAAAAAATCCTTCTTAAGTATGTGTTCTTCGGTCTTTTACTTTTGTTTCTTAGATTCGAAATCAGTTTTCGAATTTAAGGATTCCGATTGATTTTCTGGTTTTTAAATCGAAAAAACCCTTTTTCTTCGTTTTTTATTTACATCTTAGGGTTTGAATTTGTAAAAAGATTGTATTTCTAATTGAAAATTAAGTTTTTTGTTTCAAATTAGGGGTTTTGTTTATATTGTGGTTTACAAAGCGAAAACCACAAGATTAGGGATTCAAATTAGGGTTTTTGATTTTTGTCGCTGTATTTTTACAAATCAAAAGATTTATTTTGGATTTATGTTTTCTTTGGATTCTTTAAAAATCAAAACATCAAATTTTTGTAAAAAAAAAAAGTTTTTGTTTTTGTTTTATGAAAACCCCAAAAGAAAGGGACGACACATCATATGGTTGTTGTATGTCCGGTTTCTAATTTGGGTAAATTGTCCCGATGTTGCCTAAGATAAGCAGTTTATGCTTTAAGCGGAGAGCATTTTCTTTAAAATAAAGACTTGTCCGAAAATGAAAGAATTCAATGAATTCTATGTGTTGATCTGGGACAACACAAATTAAAACTTCAGAGTTTCTGCAATAGAACAATCTTTAAAGATTGCTCTTAAATCTCTAAGTTTGTCCGAAAAAACAGTCTATGTGATAAATTTAATGTGTTGAGCTGGGACAACACAAATTAAAACTTCAGTTTCTGCAATAGAGCAATCTTTAAAGATTGTCTCTTAAATCTCTAAGTATGTCCGAGAATTCAATCTATTTGATGAATTCTATGTGTTGAGCTGGGACAACACAAATTAAAACTTCAGTTTCTGCAATAGAGCAATTTTTATAGATTGTCTCTTAAATCTCTAAGTATGTCCAAAATTTCAATTTATCTGATGAATTCTATGTGTTGAGCTGGGACAACACAAGTTAAAACTTCAGTTTCTGCAATAGA
>KE157792.1:0-36373 GCA_000411055.1 Leavenworthia alabamica
ACCGAGTTGACTCGGCCTCGGCGTAGGTTCTGCCGTGACTCGTTCACTTTCTGTCTTAAAACTCAGCAGGGGTGGTACATTGGCTTCCACAATCTCGACGTTTGGTCCCTTACACGATCAGCAGAACCAAAATCAGCAACGACACTGTAAGGGTTAAACCGGCCCCCTTCTTCTTCCCAGTCTCTTTTTGACGGAGTACACTTTTGGCTTACTGAAACGACGCCGTTGTAAAATGGGGATCTAGGGTTTGACCCGGGTAGACGACCGTGGGGTACTGTAGTCTCAAACGGGCCAAGAATCTTAAAGAAAAGCCCATATCAATTAAGCTTTCTTCAGTTATTTGACCGCTCGTCCGCTCCGATTCACCGAGTCAAAAGACTTGGAAGCTTATGTTCTGTCTCAATTCGGTGCACAACATGAATTTGACAGTATGTTTCAATATTGGATTTATCATGTTTTAGGTTAATTATGCGTACAAAAAGGCTTCATTACTGAAACTGCACATCCACTCCGCCTGTTGATTCTCCAAACATAATCAAATGACAAACTCTTGTCTTAGCTCCATATAAAGTTTTTGATGATTACTTATTTACTATTTCACGTGGGTTAGTCCTGTGAAATCTATACATGTGAAAAAGCTACTGCTATTGAATATTTCTTTAAAAATAATAATAATAACTTACAATGTTGGGAGATATATGGGATTCTCTGGAAAAAAACTGACACGAAGTGAAATACTAAAGTGGTAACACAACAACCATACACTTGTCTTTGCTTTTTCTATCAAGTTGGTAGGCAATGTCATTATACATATTTTTATAAATAAACAAAATGAAGTAACTAAAGGAATCTATTGGTACAGAACCAAACACTTGTTTTGCTTCTTTTTTTTTTTCTGTGAGTGTCAATAGATTCAAGGAAATAATTGATGTGGTTTAGTTGCTGGGTTCCATTGTTGATACCTTTGTCCTTTTGTGCTCTCATAGGCCACACCATTGGTTTAAACTTTATTGCTTACCTCATGTACCATTCACGGATTCTCCTGTTATTTATTCAACACTCCCATTTGAAAACTATTAACTACAAAGCTGATGTAACAAAAAAATTTCACAGTTTTTTTTTTTTTGATAAAAAAACAAAACGTTTTTACAGTTGTAGGGAGATTTTAATTTTTGAGTTACGTCTAGAGTTTGTAACTTTGTATTGACTATTGAGTCATATTACTTTTCTCCAACTACTTGATTTTTTTTTTTACTCGGAACGATTGAGGTGAGGTGATTATTTATTTTTTTACCAAAAACAAAATAAAAGGTGAGGCAA
This sequence comes from Leavenworthia alabamica, assembly GCA_000411055.1. Taxonomy (NCBI): domain Eukaryota; kingdom Viridiplantae; phylum Streptophyta; class Magnoliopsida; order Brassicales; family Brassicaceae; genus Leavenworthia; species Leavenworthia alabamica. The sequence continues at coordinate 1,321 of KE157792.1, forward strand.
TCAGACAATTGAGTATAAAAAATGATAAATGGAGAAATAGATAGTGAGATAAGACAGTGCATCTAACTTAGATGGATGCTTATGTGTCGAAAAAGTGTTTGGACATTTTGATGACGTATTAATCCATTTACATGTTCACACTAACTTTTGTCTTGCTCTTAATGCTTGTAATATCATAGTTTTCTTAATTAAGAAAATTTCTATATAAGCCGAGAAAGATGCTATGCTATGTCAGTCTCATTCAATTTAGTTCGGTTTGTATTAATTTTTGTTTGGTTATGAGTTGATCACAAATTTAAATCTGATTGCAAAAATATCAAAAATTAAAGAAAAAAGGATGAGTTAAACCGATTTGGTTTGATCCAATTCACAATGATCTAGCTCAATATAAACCGGGTCAAACTTCACATTTTTTTAGGTGTGAAATCGATCCATGTATATTTATTTTGCATGAAGTCACTATATGATTACAAAAAAACGCTTCGAAACTGAATTTGAACTTTATTAAACGATAAATTTAAGCATTGATTGAATAAGACCAAAAAAAAGTATGAAAGTCGAATTTTGTTACGCAATCTCTGGTTAATTGATTGTTCTCAAGGCTTATTACTTACACGGTTACACCAATATGACTAATGATTAGCTATATATATAAAATTAAAAATTAAAATAATTAGTAAATAAATAATTTTATATAATAAAAAAATATTATCTCTATAATTAAATTCTCCTTTAAATAACTTGTGTTTTCTTCTCTTCCTCTTCCCCTTTGATTCTTTTCTCTTTCTCACTTCACACACTTCTTCTTAGAGAGAGAGAGAATGGTGTTAGGAAAGCGTAATAGATCTTTAATCAAGAGAACAACAAGTATGAAAATGATCACAGCCGATACATCCACAATCTATGATGCATCTCAGCCGTCCGATCATCTAATCTTTCATCAACAACATCATCATCCGATGGTGATGATGGCTACTAACAACGATTATTTCTTGAGGACTTGTAGCCTCTGTAATCGAAGTCTCTGCCATCGTCATGACATTTATATGTATAGGTAAGATTTTATATATTTTATATGTTATGGTTTAGTGAATGTATCTAGTTACATGATGAAATTTTTATATTGTATTGTTTTTGTAGAGGGAACAACGCATTTTGTAGCTTAGAATGCAGGGAGAAACAAATTAAGCTCGATGAAAGAAAACTTAAAAACGGCACCGTTTCATCCAAGAAACCAATTCGATTTAATTAATCAATCATGTATGCTCTATGATAATAATCATTATCCATTATGAGTAAAATTAATATGTTTGCGTTTTGTATAAGATACAAGAAAATGAGACATTGTAGTGATTGTAGAATGCATCTTGGTATGAGTAGTGTGTTTGTATTTGATTTTCGTATGATTTTTCTTTATAATAAGATATTGTAATGTGTATTTCAGGTGGTTTGCTACTTGTAATAACATTTAAGTGCAAAAAATAAGAATTTTAGTAAACGTAATGTGATTTTTATAACACAACAAGACGGACCAGTTCTTAAATTGAATAAGAAAATAGAATATGTGATAGGGATTAGTTCTGTGAAATTATATTAAATAAAGGTAATCGAATCTTGGGTGACGAAAACCAAAAGATTTTTATTTTTTGTAAGTCAAAATTCCAGTTGGCCGGCTAAATTCCCCTAATATTTATTTTTAAAATATAAAAATTAATTACCATTTAATAAAATTGAATGTTTAAAATAAAAATAAATAATAAATAATACAAAACAGGATTCAAAGTCTAGACAGTAGACATACACATTATGTCTTACTGATTCAACATTACGGACTCTGTAGGATATTTCAGTTACCCATTAATTTGTATATTTTCATTAAACCAAACAACCACATTAATTAGATAAGAAATGGGCAAAAGCAACTACACCTTTTTCTTTTGAAATAAAATAATATAATAAAACATAACTTGTTAAATGAAATACATTTTTATTGCCAACTGTTTACAATAATGTATTTAAAAAATCTTTTGACGTTACAAAATGTTTATTTTTTTTTTAATTTATTTGTTGGGTCATTACAGTAATTAACATACATGCGGGCGCGATCGGATTAATGGGCCTACATGCATGGGCTTACCATGCCTATTTATTTGTAATCTTCACTTATGAAGCTTTTGCTTTAGATTGAATTTAAAGAAACCAAACAGATTTTGATTTTGATTCAAACTTATAAAGAACACTGAAAGATAAGTTGCAGAAACAGTTCTCAGTCACAACTCTTTTATTAAAAACAAACCAGAAAATAACACAAAAGGAGAAATCCGAAATCAAACTTAAGTTTCAAGCATCACCATGTCCAAGAAGAGCAACAAGCATGTCTTCATAATCACCAGAAGTGTCTTTAGCAATAGCACGATCCAAAGGAATGCTGTTCCTTCGTTGATACTCTTCTTTGATACGTTCCATGTCAACTTCAGTTCTTGTAGTCACAACTCTAGTTAGTCCCCATTCATCTGTTCCCATTTTGTTGATAGCTTGACGAAGAACCTTCTCAAAATGCTTCTCAGGGTATGTCAAACATGTGATTACAGCTCTTAGTAGTTTCAGGTATTCGTTGTCTGAGTCTTCTTTCAAGTTCTGTAAGATCTCTTTTCATAATTAGTTGTCTGAACAAAGAAAGTATAAACTAAAGAAGTTTGTAATGAAGTTAACCTTGTTAATGGCGTTTCCATATTCGTTGTTGTAGTGGTTGAGCGTTGCACTTAGTTGTGCTTTGCTTCTGGTTGTTAAAATTCTGATGAAGTCATCATCGCTGTAAGCTTTCTCTGAGACCTTTTCGTGAAGTATCTTAGCTTCAGATCTTGCAAGCATCATGTTCACATCGTCTCCTTCATACCTAAAAGTACTCACAAGAGGAAGCAAGAGCTACACGAAACAGGACATACAAAGATGTCAGAACCAAGAAAAAACAAGCAACTTTGGTTTACAGATTGATTGGTTGGTTAACAGACCTTTCGTAGATCACCAGATGTGTGTTGTGCCACATCTTCTTCAATTGATTTCTTGTACCGAGCTTGATAAGCTTGCTTGACTTTGATAAGCTCAAGAGCAGGTCTTGTGCAAGCAATTTCAACAAGAACCCAATTGTTCTTGGTGAACATTTTGGTGGATTCTTTAGCTAGATAAGCGTCTCTATCTGCTGGTTCAAGAGTCCACAACATCACAGCTCGCTGTTTACAACAACACCAAATAAGTTCAGAGATCTCAAAAGAAAATGAAAAAAAGAGAGCCAAACCTCAAAGTCACTTGAAAGCTCTTTGTCTAATGCCTTGAGAAGATCCTCATTGTAAGTAGCTGCATAAACGCTACGGATTAAACTGCGTTGTGCTGCGTTCCTATGGGCTAGAATGGATATGATCAGCTTCTCGTTGGTACCCCATCCTGTTTCAGACCAAACCAACAAAATTAATTTTAAAGACAACATTTCATGGCGCAGACACAAAAAATGTTCTAAGGAAAACATAACGTTTCTCTCTTTTAAAGACAAACAAGCACAAGTGATCATTATCAACCAATTAGGACATGATTAGACGGTAATATATAATAAGATGTGATCTTGATCTTGTAGTCAAACAAGATCTATGTAAATTCTTATAATCACAAATGTAGTCGTGCTTAAATCAACAACTACGTCACAACATCGCAATCGAAGGAGAAATCAAAAGTATCAGTACAATCTAGATCAAGTGATGTGTATAGCAAAATCTATATCAAGTGATTAGTACAAAAGAAGATTTGACTGATGAACATTTAGAAAAAGAGAGAGAGAGAGACCTGAAAATGCCTTGTGAAGCTGCTCAGCATCTTCTTCTGGAAGAGGAACATTGCTGGGGATTTTGAGAGACGCCATTTTTGGGATCAGTCTTAAGAGTTAAGATATCTCTGTCTTGGTAATGTGAAGAAGCAGAGGCACGTCGTCCTCTCTTAAATAATGTAACGGAAATCCCAAAAATTATTTTTAAATTTAAAAAAGTTTATTTTCATTTAAGGCATCTAATAATTAATTATTCAATATGGGCATATTTTTTCCCCAAAATATATATTAACAGCTGTCTTTTCCACTTTTTTACTTTTAAGAGCTGGTTATTCATTATTAAAGCAAAGAGGAAATAATTTGTTTTTCTTTAATACCTAATCAAGATATATTGTAATATTATTATTTTTTATTCTAAAGAAGTATAATACCAATCAAGTTATATTATTTTAGTTAGATTCTGTAATAAAAAATTTTCTTAAAAAATCTGTAAAATTGGCTAATAAACCAATGTGAAGGAGAAACTTATAATTTAAATAGATTTACCGAAAAAAATCTTATAATTTAAATAGGCGAATACGGACCGTTTTATTTATTATGTATAGTTAAGATATAAATTGACCGGTACAATCTTAAACGTGATGTAAACGTGGCTTGTGACTGGAGGAGCTTGTGATTCAGCATAACGTGAACGGATACGTTTGACTATGGCTATTCAGAATAGGTCCAAAATGAAACTGTTCTTTTTCAATGAAACGAGATTATCATTTCTGACGAAGTCACGTGGTTTAGTGGTTGGCTCTATGCTAAATCTGAGAGAGGTTACCAAATTTGTACTATAACCAATGAGGTTAGGTTATCTGTCTTTTATAAAACAATAAATGTGAATTTATAAACTATTCCATTCCACAAACTAGCATGAATAAACAAATAAAGGAGAGGGCTAACTTTGATATAAACAAGTTCGGAATCATCAAAGTAAAACATCCAAAATATGAAATATCTAAAGTCCAAGATTCGTCTAAAACAAACAAGAACGATCAAATACGCAGAAACTTAAGTTCAAATGCAGATATCGTGTTACCGTTTGCAGTAACTAAAGTTCTATGGAATCTGCAAAAACATGGGAAGAAGCTTTTGCTTGCCCTCTCAAACAACGCCTGTAATGTTCTCTTCTAATCCGTTCTTTTTAGGAAGAGAATCTATTGAATCTGATCCACCCTTAGCACCAGCTTTATCCTCCTCATAAGCTGCAACATGAACTCCAAGAGCCGCACGGCCTGAGGGATCAAGATTCTTTGACCAACTTGCATCCCATTCTACAGCTTTCGCCGTACTGCAAGCTATACTTGGACCTCCTGGTACAGTCGCCCTTGCAGCACTCTGCTCAGATAACACGAATATATAAGCAAACCAGAAAATTATGTAAGAAGAGATTTTCAATATTTGTGGCGATATTATCTACCTTAGGGAAGAACTTTTCGAAGATGGTTCTGTAGAAGTAAGCTTCTTTTGTAAGAGGTGTGTTATCAGGGAAGACAAAGCTTGCATTCGACATCATAGTATCAGAGACCTTTACCAAGAAAATACGTTAGTCTTTGTCAATATTTTATAACATCTATTAAAAAATGACATTTCTTACATGTTTGTTTGCATGATCTTTCAGACCATCAATCCAGCTATAACCAACTCCATCACTAAACTGTTCCTTCTGTCTATACAGAATGTGCTGAATTCACAAGAAGATGAGGAATTTTGTTAGAACATTATTACAGAACATCACACACAAACGACTTATTTGATTTGTAATCAAACCTTTGGTAGATAAGGTTGTTGTTCATCATCAAAGGCATTGCGTAGCACCCACTTCTCGATCCTTCCGAGATCAGGCTTGATCATCTTCCACTCTGGATCAATGCTCATTGCCACATTTAAAAATTCTTTATCTAGAAAAGGCACACGAGCTTCAACACCCCAGGCAGAAGTTGATTTGTTAGCTCTCAAACAATCAAATTGGTGGAGAGCTTTGATCTGTAAGAAAATCAAAACATAAACAAGATTCAGTAATGGACAAAATCAGATCAGTAAATTAAGTTCTTATCTGATGAATAATAGGAAACACCTTTCGGCATGTTTCTTCATGAAATTCTTTCTTGTTGGGTGCCTTATGGAAGTACAAGTATCCTCCGAGAATCTCATCAGAACCTTCTCCAGAAAGAACCATCTTTACACCTAATGATTTAATTTTTCTTGACATAAGAAACATTGGGGTGCTAGCTCTTATTGTAGTCACGTCATAGGTTTCAATATGGTAAATGACTTCCTCTATCGCATCTATCCCGTCCTAGGATTATCATTAGAGGAAGATATTAAGCTGTATTATTCAGAAACATGGATGATAACGAATCTCATTCAAGGAATATATATACCTGAACTGTAAACTGAAACTCGTGGTGGCGTGTTCCAAGATAGTCAGCAACTTCTCTGCCAGCTTTAAGATCCGGTGATCCCTGAAAACAAAAACAGAATATAGTTAGAATCTCGAAGGGAAAACACCATTTTAATAAATCTGATGCTAAGCTTGAATTTGTGGATGACCTTCAAACCAATGCAAAATGTGTGCAATTTTGAACCCCATTGACTAGCAGCTTCACATTTTTCCAAATGGCGTAATGCAACTGAAGCAACTAGAGATGAATCCAACCCACCAGAGAGGAGAACTCCAAAAGGCACATCAGTCATAAGTCTCTTTATAACAGCCTGAAAAAGGTCAGATTGAAGAATCACATTCACATTTCAAAAAAACTGTTCACCAACTGCAGCAATCATTGCAACAACGAAAAAGATCTTGACAAGAATAAATCTCAACACATACCTTCTCGAAAGCATTGCGCAAAACTAGAGGATCATATGGGGTTGAAGGAACCTGCTCAGAGTACCACGGAGGATTGTACCACCTCCTAAGCCCTCCTACATGAAAGCAGTAACGACATTACATGAAATTTCCACATAAAAAAATGCCTCTAGTTGATATCCAACGGAAACTCATTAGACAGACTAAATGTGGAGTTTAATGGTATACAAACCTTGTTTACTTGAGTAGATGTGGCCTGGAGGGAAAGACATAAACTGTTCACAGTCATCACTAAGTGCTTTCATCTCGGAAGCAAACCAGACAGAACCTATAAAGCATATAATAAAACATTAGAAAAGTAATTGATTAGACAAGATAAAATAATCCTATTGAAATGAAGTACTTATGAAAGTATATACCATCAAGACCCCATCCAATGTAAAGTGGAACGATACCAATGGCGTCCCTTGCAGCAATAAAACTTTTATCACGTGTATCAAGAAGAACAAAAGCAAACATTCCATCCAACATATCGATAAATTCCTCTCCATGTTCTTCGTACTAGAAGACAGAAAATGCAACAACAGATATGCTCAATCACATTTTCTACTTACTAGCAACAATTCAGTGTCTTCCAAATAAGGCATACTTACAAGATGTGCAATCACTTCACAGTCACTACCAGTACGAAACTGATGAGACTTAAGCTTTTCACGCAAACTCTTGTGGTTATATATCTCACCATTGACCTGAAAATCATTAACATATATAATATATACAATTCAGATGACAGTATTGAGTAAGTAACAAAGGTCATTACAGTGACAGCAATGGTCTTGTCTTCGTTATAAAGAGGTTGGTCACCAGAAGTTGGATCAATGATAGCTAAACGCTCATGAGCAAGATAACAATCTTGATAACAATGGATTCCACTCCAATCAGGACCTCTATGCCTTAATCTGTAACAAACAATCAGGTCTATATACATTGATTCTCCTCAAATATCAAATCTTCAATTGAGTAGAAAAAATCAACACATTTGATCTGAAAACGTTGGAACCTTTACTTCGATTACCAGAGATGGAAGAATGAGAGTACCTGCGAGAGAGTTCGATGATACGAGAACGTTTAGCTTGAGAGTTGTCGATGCAACCAAGGACAGCGAGAATCCCACACATTGTTGTGTTGACAATGGCGAAATGGATGATGCTTAAGAATTTATAGGGTGGCTTTCGATCACAGCCGTTGATTTTGACAATTTTAAAGATTTTTATTTACTTTTAACCCTAATTTTTTGTGAATGGCCAGAGATTTTCTATATGCTACTGGATCCACTCATTAACTTGGAGGTCCATTGGGTTTTGTTTTGGTCAGTTGATTGCTAAGAATGATCATCATATGCTATGTTTGGCCTTTCACATTACGAAATCACGGATACATCTTACTATTAGATTTTAGCAAAGTTCATAATCTTAACTCTTAAGAGTTGTAAACTAGTTATTATATTGGATGATTGGTTGAGGTTGTGAATCCGTTATCTAAAAATGACAATATAGAGTATGTTGACACGTTTTGGTTTTAATTACATAGATTCAATTTTGTCACTAATAAAATGAATATCAATTAATCAAAAGTATGTTTTATATTTGTCAAATAAATACGTCGCCGTTTTTGTAGAAAATAGAAAAGTAGAAAAGAGAAAAGCATTGTACAAAGCACATTTCAAAGTGAAAGCGAGATTTTTTGGATTCTCAGTTTGTCCGGAGATTCATGGCGAAACCTAACGAAGCGAAGAGTCCGTCTAGTATGGCCCCTAAGGTTATGTTTTATTCCATTTTGCTTACGCTTCAGTACGCAGCCCAACCTCTGATCTCAAAACGCTGCATCGGGTACGATCTCTGGAAACAAATCTATACCTTTTAAAAAATCTCTGAATTTAGCAATAGTCGCGTTCGTATTCTGTAACTTGGTTGATTTTTGATTAATGCTTTATGTAGACATGTGGTTTTGATTTTTGCTTTGTAGCCTTTAATCGGATTCAGTATACGAATTGTGAATATTGATGTAATCTCGTTGTTACTGTGAGAAAATATGATGATCACTGTGATACTAACTAAGCAATTTCTTTATTATTTTAAAGTGTTAGGGATGAATTTGAAAATTTACTAGTTTTCTTACGATGGTGCTTTGAGTTAGTGATTATTATTCATCATTCATAGTTTTTTTTGTTGTTCATCGTAATTTTTCAGGCTACTATCTAATAGTTTGTGTAATCTTCTAGTATTTGCTTTCAACATTTATGCTCAAATTATTAAACCTAAATTAGCAGCAAAAAGCCCCTATAGTTACTAGTCTATATCATCATGGTTTGGATTCCACCATATTCTTTACTTGGTATGATATCATTAATGTTTTGCAGGAAGGATGTTATTGTTACTTCATCTGTTTTGATGTGCGAGATCTTAAAGGTACTGGATCAATGTTTTCCCTTCTACTTTTGAAAATTTCACATTTATGGAATATTTTTTCTGAAGATTCATATGCTTTTATGTTGTATGTCCTTTGTTCTCAGGTCTTATGTGCTCTGATTCTCATGGCAAGTGATGGTAGTTTGAAGGTATTATCAAAAGAGTGGACATTGATGGGATCGTTGACTGCATCAGGACTTCCTGCAGCCATCTATGCATTGCAGAATAGTTTGCTGCAGATCTCTTACAGAAATCTTGACTCCTTGACTTTTTCAATTCTGAATCAGACCAAAATCTTTTTCACAGCAATCTTTACATTCGTAATACTAAGGTAGGTTATTAATAGTAGCTCGATGATATTCAGACATGGTTTTGTTTTTGTTTGGAAAGTGTTTTAAGTATTTTAACACATTAGCTCTAATGACATCTTTTAGGCAGAAGCAATCAATTCAACAAATAGGAGCTTTGTGTTTATTGATCATGGCAGCAGTTCTTCTAAGTGTTGGTGAAGGCTCTAACAAAGGTTCAAGTGACATTAATCCGGAACAAAAACTGTTTTATGGAATTATCCCGGTCTTGGTAGCCTCTGTGCTCTCGGGTTTAGCCTCTTCTCTATGTCAATGGGCTTCACAGGTAATCCAGAGCTTAAATGCTACAAAATACTGTAGTTGACTTAATACATAGCTTTTAACTGTATCACTGTTACAGGTGAAGAAGCATTCATCATACTTGATGACAGTTGAAATGTCTATTGTTGGAAGTCTCTGCTTGTTAGTAAGTACACTTAAATCTCCAGATGGTGAAGCCATTAAAAGATATGGCTTCTTTCATGGTTGGACTGCTTTGACACTGGTAATAACAATCTCTCTTTTTACCCTGAAACGATGATGTTCTTCTGATTGTTTGTGATGTAATGTGAGTGTTATTACAGGTCCCAGTAATGAGCAATGCACTTGGTGGAATTCTTGTTGGCCTAGTTACATCACATGCCGGTGGTGTTAGAAAGGTAAACCAAGAAAAAACCTCCCAATCTGTTTTTTTTTTACACAAGGAAAGCTACATAAATGTAAATACTGTTTGTTTTTGTAAATCTTTCAGGGATTTGTGATTGTGTCAGCATTGATTGTGACTGCACTACTTCAGTATGCGTTTGAAGGAAAATCGCCTTCATCGTATTGCCTTGTGGCTCTTCCTTTAGTGATGGGTAGTATCTCATTGTACCAGAAATATCCATACCTTGACAAGATGAAGAAGAAGAAGGTTTAAGAAGCTTCCTAAGAATGAAATATTACTATTGATAGTGATTCTTGGAGCATTCAAAAGACTTGGTATTATTCAATATTCATTACATAATGATAGTTGTCGAACATGTTAATACAAGGAACTGATCTGTGATCATCATGTAAGGTCGAAACTTAGGGACTGGGATCTGAGTTATTTGACCCGCCTACGCAAAATCAATAGGAAACTGGAAACATATCTGCCGATGAAGTTAGATAATTACGAGTTGGCGAATATATATATCTTCTATATCACATGTCCATCAAATTACTTTAACCAATCCTTAAAACTTTGAGCAGCAAAACCTCTCTGTAAAATTCCTAATATTCTCTGCGGCCGCTTAAACGATGTTAGTGACAACAACGATTATAGTATCTGATTTTGTTATTTTCTCTAAATCGAACACACAGTTTTTTAATTTAATTTGTTCGACTATTTCTCGACCTTTGTTTGTTCAAAATAGGGTTTTAGGCAATTAGGGGATGGAGAAGGCCCTTAGGCCTTACTTCGAGTTAACTAATGTGAGTCTACCTTCACTGGCTGGCTTGAGCTATTTCATCTCTACTTTCAAAACATCTTCCTAATCACTTGTTGGCCTGTACATTGATAACCTCTTTGTCGTCTCTTGTGACACATTTTTGATGCTGTTGTTTTCTGCGGCTGAACGAGATGCTTACAGTTAATAATCTGTTTCAATTTTGCAGGCTGTGAGGATTGGTGACTTGGAGCTGTTCAGGACAGTTCAGGAGAAGTTCTCTGACACGTTTGCTCAAGACAGAACACACAACCTTATCGTGAGACTCCGTCACAATGTCATCAGAACTGGTCTACGCAACATAAGCATCTCATACTCAAGAATCTCCCTACCTGATGTTGCCAAAAAGCTAAGGCTCAACTCAGAAAACCCTGTAGCTGATGCAGAAAGCATTGTTGCAAAGGCCATACGTGACGGAGCCATTGATGCTACAATTGATCACAAAAACGGATACATGGTCTCCAAAGAAACTGGGGATATATACTCAACAAAAGAACCACAAGCTGCGTTTAACTCAAGAATAGCTTTCTGTCTCAACATGCATAACGAAGCTGTCAGAGCATTGAGGTTTCCTCCTAACACTCACAAGGAGAAAAAAAGCGATGAGAAAAGGAGAGAAAGGAAGCAACAAGAAGAAGAGCTTGCTAAGCATATGGCTGAAGAAGACGATGATGACTTTTAAACAAAGGTAAAAAAACTCTTTCTAGTAGAGTTTACTTTGTAAACTAAGGAAGATATTTTTTTTATCAATAGATGGTGATTCACAATAGTTTTATTCATATTTCATTATACAAAGTAAATAGTTAATACTCAATTTAAATTGTGAATGTATTTATCAAAAAGCATTTTAGTTATGATTTTATAAAATCTTTGGGTAGGATGAAAACTATCCCAAAACAAGTGAGCAGATATGTTAGAGCACACAGATGTTGTGAATCTGTTGCAGAGAGGACCTGCTTCAACTAATCCAGTTCCACAACAACCTTTCTTTACTTCTTCAAACCCTACAATAAACACTCAACTCAACTTTTATATATATGCATGATCACATGAAAAGGGTAAGGTCCAAAATTACCATAATCTTTGGGATGGTCTACTATAAGACTGAAAGGAGTATAAATATCAATGTAAAAGATATTTGAATTAGGTAAGGTCTTAGTCAACTGATCCAAAGTGATTGAGAGTTTGGAGTTGAAAAGCTGAGAAGCATAGTTAAGATCTTGAGCACAATCTCTATGAAGACCTCCTTTAAGAGTTCTTTGTGATGGTATACATCCAAGTGGTGGTGTTCCTATCACTGCTATTTGTCTTACTCCATATCCATTTAATTGCTGTTTAATTGTACATATGTTGAATAGTTAGGTATAATATATAGTTTTTAATATTCATATGTGGGTTACGTACCATAACGAAACTAGCGGCTGAGTTAGCCATTTCTGAAGTAAAGTAGTGAATATCATCTTTGATCCATTGAGCGCCTTGACCATAGTATGTAATAGCCAAATCATTGCTTCCTGCGACGACCATGGCTAAGCCCTTTGATAATATGTCTTTGGTCTTTTCTTCTCCTACTAACCTCTTTACTCTTACTATGTATTGTTCGAAATATGTCATTTGGTCGAACATTGACCTTACTCTCTAATAATATTTTACCAAAAAGATTACGAATTAATAAAGTTTAGGTATATAATAATGTAAATCTAATTGATTTGTAGCTTACGTATATTTTGGGAGTCAAATGGTGATAACCACTACCACCGGAAGCAAATGATACACCTGTCAGAAGATCTTCTGGTTGTACTTTGGGGTCGAAGTATGCTGGTACGATCTGTTTTACTCCCAAATATTCGGCTATACAAAAATTATGAAACCAAAATAAGATTATTTGAGCTAAAGAATAATGGGCCAAATATTAGTGGGCCAAAGTTAGGCCCAATGGAAGAAAAAAAAGGAGGGAGAGTGTACGAACATATAAAATCGGAAGCGACCTTTCCATCGCTGAATCTACCAGTGGGAAGTTCGAGTGGGAAATCAATACCATAAGGACGAAAATTACATTTCATTTCTGTTGTTAGATTATTATTATTTCCCGTGTCTATGATCGAATCCCCAAAGAAAAACACACATGGTATGGTTTTGTTATGTTGTGATGGGCTAGATGAGGGAGATGGTGGGCCTGGCCCAGATTCTGACAATGGCCGTTGGTGGTTGTGGATCATTTGGGAATGTGTCGTGGTCATGAAGAATATACATCCGATTAAGCTCGAATAAATCAGTATATATTGTTTCATGGTTTTATATACCTATGAAATCTCTGAAAAAAGCTTCTCCGACAAAGAAAAAAAAAGATTGAAATTTTACCAATGAAACTAATTTGCAAGTATGTTTATAACACACTATGTAAGTGTGGATCTGGATCTCTATTTGAACATGCGATTTTTGCGCGGTGTTAATGTTGCGTATGTCTTGAGGCTTTGTTTATCATGTCTTGTGACTTCCCTTGTCTTAAGCTTCAAAATTCCTTACTAGGGACCAAAACAGTGTTCTTACGTAAGTGTAAACCAGTTACCAATCGAACTTATTAATCTCTCAAACACTGGTTTACTAAAATATCCTCGGAAATATTAAAAAAAATTTGACATCTAACTCATCAGAAATATGCCACTTGGCACATGAATGAGCATTAATTAACTAAGTATTTAACATTGTTTCAGTCAAAGTTGAAATGTGAGCAATGTGATTTGCCAAGGAAGACTCCTGTTAAAGCAACAAGTTAAAACTTGCAATAGTAATTAAGAATGTCCTGAAACCATTTGTACGTAAGACTAAGAACATTCCATCTCTTATGGTGTGAACTCAGATTCACCAACAAAGAGTAAAAGACAGAACAACACAGCTCGTTTTAGCAACTATACAAAAATCTACTAGAAGTCTCTCCCTTTAGTAGAAATTATCATATTAAAATAAGGATGAATCAAATAGCTAAAATCATCATCTTCTTCTTTATAGTCGATTCACCTAGATTGTTTTGTATCACAAGAAAGCACAACGGTTCTTGTTCTTTTTCTTCTTATTCTTGTTGTGCTTTGGTGGCTGAAGCACCACTTTTATAGCTGCATCAAAAACTGCCTTCACATTCTGAAGAATCCCCAAAAATAAAACTTGAGACTCTTTAACAAAAAGATATGTAAAGAGTAAGAACCAAGACAGACGAGTTGTGTTATGTATACCTGCTGTGTCTTTGAACTACATTCAATGTAGAAAGCAGATCCAATAAGTTTCTTCAGTTCCTCTCCCTGCATCAATCATAACAACAATATTACATCAAGAACTAGCAATCAATACTAGTGTAAACATTTAAAGAAGTAAGAAAGTACCTGGCTAGTAGTAATTGGCACTGCACCAGGATGATCAATAAAGAATTGCTTGTCATCTCTAAGATCTGTAAATACCAAAAAATCTTAACAATCTCTCCCATGACAATACCAAACGATCTTTTTCAGTCAAAAAATAGCAAGATGAGTTGGATTACCAAGTTTTGTTCCAACGAGGATAATAGGAACACCAGGAGCATAATGCCTGAGCTCAGGAATCCACTGAGAGAGACCAAAAAATAGACATAAATTAGTTGACTCATCATCACAATTATATATATAAATGGGATGGTTATTAAAAAACCTTCTTAGCAATATTTTCATAGCTAGCCTTGCTGATAAGAGAGAAAGCAAGAATGAAAACATCTGCTCCTCTATAACTTAAAGGTCTTAACCTGTTGTAGTCTTCTTGACCTGTTTTCCAAATAAATAAATAACCCTAAATCCCTGAATAAAACCAAGGAAAGGTTTATGAAATTACCAGCTGTATCCCATAATCCAAGATTGACTGTGTTACCATCAACAACTACATTTGCACTGAAGTTATCGAAAACTGTTGGCACATAATCCTGATTACAACCAATCATCACCAACAAGTCAACTAAACATTTACATTTAACTAACATCAACATCAAATGATTTAGCTTGATAATTCTCAATCAGATTATAAATCTTCTAAATACATTTACCAATCATTACTAATAATCAAGTCTTGCGACGAAGCTTCAAACAAAACTAGAAACAGAAGGAAATATTACAGTAGGGAAAGTGTTGCTGGTGTAAGAAATGAGCATGCAAGTTTTACCGACGGCACCATCTCCGACTGTCACACACTTTATGAACCTTGACGCACTCATCTCCCTCTTTGCTTCTTCAAATCCTCATCATTCCTTAGAACCAAAACCTATATCTTTCAACTCGGAAGCTTGTGAATCTGAGAAACTGGAAAATTCAAAAATGGCAAAGTGTAATCAGTGAGAGAGAGAAGCGACGAAGATGCTTATTTGGGCGGTTGATTGATGACTTTGAGAGAGAGACTAATACAACTACCAAACACGAAACACCTCCTTATCATATACACTCACTCCTTTATTATTTTATTTTGACTTTTATATTTTCAACACCTATTTTTGTCTTCTGTCTTTTTTTCAAATTTTGAATTTTTTTAATTTATGTCACGGATTTTGAATTTTGAATGATGATGAAACTTAGGATCTATCTGTTATTACAGACAATAAAAAAAAATACATTTGTCACTACTAGTTATTTGATTCATCAAACACTTGTTTCTCGGTGTTTCAAGCTATACCTTTAGATGTGTTTGGTTCCACCCAATCCAGCAAAAGTCCATACAAACTGCCTCGGACCATCCAACTTTATTATCAAACTAGTATCTTAATACAGACCATGTATTTTCTAAAAATGTTAAAGGTCCATTTAATTTGGAGAAATTATGAATTTATAATTCTCTTGATCAGAGTAAAAAAACCTTTATTTCTGCATTCAGCTAACACGTGTAAATGCATGAATGAAATCTATAATTATTGGTTTTGGCAACTCTCATCAAGAACGTGCCTACACGATTCTTAAATACCAAACCACACCAATAACGATCCCAAGACATCACTGCCTGTCCCATCACCTAATCATACACCGACGACAATAACATAATTAGCCACTGGACTAAATATCCAAGTATACAACTATATAGTATTTAGGTACAACAACAAAACATGTACAAACAGAGAAAACGACTCGAGATTGGAGGAAGTAAGTGCGGGAGAAAAACCGAAGTTAACCGGGGAATGTATTAATTAAGTTAACCAAATCATGATATTAAATAAGTTAATCTTGTTAGCGTACCAACTATTCACCAACCAGTAACCATCCCACTTTTCTTTATTAACCAACTCCAATTCATTTTTACCCACCTATATATTTTTATAAAATAATGGATGGTTATTATATAAAAATAATCATCTTAAATGATCTTTATATATTATCGAAAACAGTGACTTTGAGTTAGTAATATTATTAAGAATGATCCTGTCAGATTTTTTTTGTTTATTAATAATGATTAATTCATGTATTATAAAAATGACTACAATACAATTCTCTAAAACCATAAATAAATAACACGAAAATTCTGCAACACATAAGATATTTCCATTTTCCAATTAGCTCCAAAATAAATCAGAAACGACATATCAGGCCCAGGCCCATTATGCTGGAAAAAAATTGAGTCATTTAAAAAAATATTGAGTCATTGATTCAACAACAAATAATACAGGAATCTAGAGGTTTTACGGAAGAAACAAAAAAATGTTTCGTGAACCCTAAGAGAAGAACACACATCAATCTGAATCCGACCATTCTTGGAGTCGATCAGATGATGATAACTCACAACATCACAAAGATTTATTACCACGTAACCAAGAGTTTCCTGATTAAATAAACTCAAAAATGTTGTTTCTGTCTCAAGATGATATCTTCATTTAAAGGAATAAAAAAAATATCTGATGAAGTTTCTTCAATCTTAAGTGTACCTTCTGGTGCTTTATCTACTCCATTTGGATCATCAATGTTGTCTGGAATCTCATATATATTCCGTTTATATTCGACCAACAATTATGCATTATTTAAAATTAAGTCCAGAAATCTATGGTGGTAATGAAAAATGATCATATGTTGCGTATTATATATAGCAAATGACAATAAACTCGATCATTGCTGTTATATTTAGAACTTAATCAATTTGTTTTCTGGTTTCGTCGTGTTTGACGTCAGCAATTTAAAACATATGGTATGCTTATATGATGTAATTAAGTTATATCTTCATATATAAGATTTGATCCAAAGGTTGAAAGTTAAAGAAAAAATAGCAACCCAACCATAAAAAAGCAGATCTAAAAACAAAAATATACAAAAGTAATATTGGTGGACTTAGATATGGTCGGTGCACAAAGTAATAATAGTCATAATGGACCACGTCATCCCCTAAAGGCAACTCCAAAAGTAGTAGCACTGCTCGTGGTAACTCCACACAAACCCTAGTTTTACCAGCTACGTATAGTATGAGTCGACATATAAAACCAAAGTTCTACCAAACACGTACGTTGTCAATGTATTAAATACATATGCATATGCGAGACGATGAAAGGAAAAGAGTGACCACACACCTAACCATGATTATACCAAAACAAGGTAAAGAAAAAAGCTGCGATCACCATCCGAGTTACATATATAATAACACTATATAATATCAACTGCAACCACATCCATATAATATATGTGTATAACACCAATATGATATCTTAACCTTTTATAGTTTTAAGACGTTTATATTAACCAAACATAGTTAGATATTTTAGTGAAAATCTGTGATTCGTGAATCTTCAACCACTATATCATTATCATAATGATAATGTCAAATGCTACTTTCTTGTATTTAGTATATTCTATATATGCAATGTTAGCTAGTCCTCAGTCAGAGGCGTGCCTACGAGGTTTCTAAAAAGGCATTCGCCTTAGACTTCAAATATTTGGTAAAGTTTTATATAACAGTTTTATTATATTTATATTTTATATTTTATATTTTATATTTTTATGTTTTAATTTTATTTTAGAAATTTTAGATTTATTATATCTATTAAGAAAATATTATTAGTTATTGTAAATATTTACAATTTTAGTTTATTTTAGTATTATATTNATATTAAAATATCATATTTATTATTTCTATTTTATTACAAAATATATTATATCATTACATATATAAATATTTTTACTTTTTGATATTTATAGTATTTTTAATAGTTGTATTATCAAAAGTTTTACTTTTTAGGCACTTAATTTTTTATTTTATGTTAAAATAATTAAATTTTTTTTTTAATTTTTAATATATATAACAAAATAATTAGTTTGTCTTAGGTCTCTAGAATGCTTGGAACGGCTCTGTCCTCGGTTATAAATTTTCTCGTTTATATAAAAATATATTAAAAAATTCGTGTTTTGAGTTTATTTTCTTTTTATTTATGGGTGGTATAATTTATTTATGATTATTTTAAAAATTGGTATTTAAGCAATAGACAAGATCGTAGTGATGATTCTTTTTCTTTTATAGTGTCCAAAATATAAAATACCATTCGATATCTAATATATTCTTCCTTCGTATTATTTTTATGACAGGCACATGCAAAGCAAACGATGCATGAAGACCGACCTAACGACAACGATGAATGGCTGGTGTTGTGACAAGTGTCAACATCAATGGTGAAGGAAGTGAATGGGACCCAACGTTCCCGCCACGTCAGGTAATCGAGGAAGAAAGCCACCGATATAGACGGGTATGGTCAAGATCTACTTAAAGCAGATCCCTAATTAAATGGCTTAGATTCTCTCAGCGGCCATTGTAATACTTATTTCATGATCCAACGGTTCAAATTCCATCGGCGGTGACCGTCCTGCAGTTTTTTTTTCCCGGGACTTGTGCTGTATCGCGCAATTTGTATGCAAACTTGAAAATATAAAACATTAAAAAGTAAAAAAACTCGATATTTTAGTCTAAAATACATAAATACTCTACAAATATTATTAAATATACTCATTATTATTATTGGTGGTTTCCTTTATAAAAAGAAACAGACGTGCCAGTGTCTGGTAACATCTGTCCTCTCGAGGTTAGGGTTCTTTAGAGAGATCTTTTATCGATCCAACGATCCTTCGGATCTTTTTTATGGAACTTTGAATATTAATATGTTTTAGAAAATTTTCGTTTCTTTTTATTATTTAGCAACTTATAAGGCTTTCGATCGTATTATTTGATAGATCGTCACCACTAAATAAATATTTTTCTTTGTTTTAGTGTTCGAAATATTAAAACAGTTTTCAGATTTTAATTAATGGAAACAATATCAGTGCAACGTTCATCGGGTAAACAGGTTTCGAGTTTGAGACCATTCAAGAACCCTAAAAGAAGGAGTTCTCGTGGTTCACTTTCAAGATCCGGAGGAAGTTTGGCTCTTCCGGTTAACCCAACATCGTCATGGGGATATTCGCCGGCAAATCAACCGCCACCAGGTTACTCGCAGCCTCCACTTCTCCCTCTACCACGTGTCAATAGCTCAACTTTTCCTCTACAACGCCTCAACAGCTCACGCCCATTTGTCAACAACTCTACTCTCAATTGCCCTCAGACGAGAGCAATCTCTGAAACACAAAAGACAGGTGACTTCGCTGGACCTGTATCGAGTCTAACTCGAACCGGTTCAGTTCCTGTCAGGTCTAACAACTTGTGTGACTTTCCCAAAGGATTTGATGGTTATCCCGGTCCAGCGATCATGTTATTATCTCCGCCGCCGAGTAGTTTGCCTATGCCTAGGTTTTCGATCAAACCGAAACTTAGCTGCAAAAGTGACGTAGCCACTGATAACATCCGGCGAGTTTTACAGATCCGGTGAAAGGTGGTGCTACTGCTACGTAACGTTGACGGTATTACAAATAAAATAAGCCCATGGGCTTTTGAATACTTTTGTGGGCTTTGGGTCTGTCTGGTTTTTTTTTATGGATCTCTCTCTACTTTGTGTGATTTGATAAGCCGTGACTTTTTAAAAGGCTATCTTGGCACAAAAATAGCCTGGCCATGTTTAATTTTTATGTTATTTCTGTATTATTAATAAGAAAAAAGTTTCCGATGATGTCAACGAATGTATTTAATTTGTGTAACATGAATGTAAGAAACAATGCAAAACATATATTTAAGTAGTTTCCATTTTAAAGTATACTATAATTAAACCAAAACATATAATGGGCTTCAAGAAAAGCCCATTAATAGATCTGTATCTTTTTTTGTGACGCTATTAGCTTTCAAAATATTTTAAAAAATTTCAAATAGGATTTTTGTATATTCAATTGAAAAGGTTGAAATTTGATAATCCATTTTTTTCCGCCATTGAGAAAAAAAAACAACAATGGAGGAGAAACCAAAAAGTCTCAGTCCTCCGCCGTGCCCTTCCACTATAACAGTACGACGGAATCCTCCGAGGAAAGCTAGAGCAACTCCGTATACTACTGCAGCTAAGCAACAACCACTCATCTCTTCATCTTCCACCACGAATACACACGACGTTCCTTCTTTTCCAATCGACGAGATTCTCTCTATCCAAATCCCCCAATCCCAACCTAAACCTTCAAGTTCAGAGAGTTTAAAGATATTCCTGAGAATCAAACCTTTGAAAACAATCACTAAAGTTACTACAACGAAGAGCAGACCTAGAAATGTCTGGCCTCAGAATCCTTCGAAGAAGAACAACAACGCGAAAGAGAATAAGAATCCAGACATTATGAAGAAGACTAAGAAGAACGAAGAAGCTTGTATTACTCTCAACGATTCTTATTCAGTTACATTAACTCCACCTCAAGCGTTGCAAGAGCTGAAACGAAGCAAGACTGAGGTATATGAAGGGTTTTCTCACGTTTTCCCGGCTGATTGTTCCCAGGTTCGATCAAATTTTCAATTCCCTTTTTAGTCTAATCTGAGATTGGATCAGAGTTGATAATTTTTTTTATGATGTTTGTAGAAAGATGTGTATGATAAAATGGTTCAACCTTTGTTGGAGGATTTCATGGAAGGGAAAAGTGGAATGTTGGCAGCATTGGGACCTAGTGGCTCCGGGAAGACTCACACTGTCTTTGGAAGTTTGAAGAATCCTGGCATTGTACCACTTACACTTCGTCAAATTTTCAACAAGACTCATGAGAGTTCTTCTGAATCATTGAGGTACTGTTTCTTCATCTTAATTGCTTATCTATATAAGAGAATGTTCTTAACCAATTAGGTTGTATGAAACAATGAATTTGTTCCATGACATCTTTTTACTTATCTTCAGGTCATTTAACTTGTCTATATTTGAAATATGCTCTGAACGTGGGAAAGGAGAGAAAGCTTATGATTTACTAGGTGGTGAAAGCTCTGAATTGTCTGTGCAGCAATCAACCATCAGGGGTTTGAAAGAGGTTTGTGACTTTTTTTATTTTTGTGGACAGTAATAGTCAGTTGCTTTTCATGAGGATAGATGAATACTATTACTTTCTGTCTCTCAATCATTTTGTGGTAAGTAGGTACCAATCCGGAATTTAGAGGAAGCTGAATCTTTAATTGGACTGGCAATGCTGAAACGTGCAACGGCTACAACAAACTCTAATAGCCAGTCAAGGTACTTGGCAGAAGTTTTTTTTGCTCTAACTTGATTTTAACCTTTCTCAGCACACCAACTTATTTGCAACCTTTGCCAGCAAACCCTTGTGCTCTTTTTTATTGATAAGAAAATGAATTAAAATAGAGCCTTTCTCAATAATGTTTTACTATGTTTCATGTTCTATACTAATTTGGAATTACTGGCAGTCGCTCACAATGCATCATTAACATACGAGCAACATGCAATGGCTTTTCCAATGAAACAAAAATACAGTCTAGTGATGCTATGCTTACTATAGTGGACCTGGCAGGAGCAGAAAGAGAGAAAAGAACTGGAAATCAGGTTGTAATCTATTTCGTTTGCACTTTGTATTTGGACTCTTTCCACATATTTGATATGCAACGCCACAATATATGTCATGATGGAAGGTATTTGCCTTGATTACAGATTAGAGGTGACTGTAAGATGTTGTCCAGTACTTTTTCTTAATAGGATCATTTAATTAATAGCGAACATGTCTTCATCTGTTATATATTAATTTGATTCATGTTTCCGATTAAAATGTTTTCCAGGGAGAAAGGTTGGTGGAGAGTAATTTCATCAATAATACATCCATGGTTTTCAGTCAATGTTTGCGGGTAAGGGCATTGAGTTTGGACTCTTTTGTTTTATAGCTTTTTTATTCTGTCAATGCCTGCAATCCGGCTAATCATGAACACACTGTATTTGTTGGCAGTCACTGTTAGAGTACCAGAAGAACCGAAAGAAGGGATTGCAGAAACATCATCAAAATTCTTTGGTATCTTCTACCTTAAAAGCCCCTTCACATTATCTAATAAATACTTAAGTTCTATATGTTCATATGAATTTTCATGTAGTTAACAAGGTACTTGCGAGATTACCTAGAGGGTAAAAAGAGGATGGCTTTGGTACGTGTAACATATTTGTGGGATATCTTCATGACTTCTTAAACAAGAGTTAATTTTCAAACATTTGGAAATTTATATTCTGCTCTTCTATCTCTTTTACAGATTTTAACTGTCAAAGCAGGGGAAGAGGATTATCTCGATACCTCCTATCTTTTAAGACAAGCATCACCTTACATGAAAATCAAGTAATGTTTGTTAGTATAAACTTAAAGAGGAAATTTACTTTCCTCGCAAGTGCTAATGTCTTTTCATTTATTGCATTATATAGATTTGATAACAGTGAGGAACCTTGCAACAAGAGGCAGCTCAAAACATTTCCAAGAGCTGAAAAAAACAAGAAAATTAAACTTAGTGCTCCCAAGACTTCGCAAGTAAATTTGGCTTCCCTCCCCATTTTTATAGTATTTGCAGCCGAACTGAATAGTTATTGACATATGCCTTTAGGCATTTACTAAAACAAATTTGTGTTTGCCATATCTAGATTGAAGAAATTTTTCGTGGAGATAGAAACCAAATTTCTCAGGAAGGTAGGATTTTGCTCTGACAATGTTTGCACACACTGTGTGGGAGGAATTTTCATCAGTTACCTTTTTTCTGTAAGCTCTCATCTTACCGGAGAGACAAGGAGATGAGAGGTCACAGAAAAGACAAGTTTACAAACAAGAAAGCAAATGTCTAATACAATTTCCCATCAGTGCTTCTGCAGGGAAAGAAAGCTGATCAAACAGATAAATCATCTCCGAAGCTGGAACAAGTTGCCAAGGATAAAAACGAGAGAGAACACATCATCATGCGGAATTTTTCTAAAATCATATGGAACGTTTTGAAGCAGTACAACGAGAAATTAAAAGTAATATCCTGACTTTGCTTTTCATTTGCCTTTGTTTACATTGAATAGTTTATCATTAAGCTTATTTTCCTGAAGCTATGACGTATCACAGTTGAAGTATATCTATATATTTTTTACAGTTGAAGTATATCTATATATTTTTTAATTATCTTAGGTTGCAGAAGGTGAAATTTGCAGTCTCAAGGATAGCCTTCAAAGAGAACAGCTAAAATCTCTTGGACTGGAGACAGAGTTGATAAGTCTCAAGTCTTCTTGTCTGGCAGAGTCAAGAATACTTGAGGTAGAGGCACTTGTACATGCAGAAGATCAATTCGAGGTTGACACAAGTTTGACTAATGTGGTGATATTTTCTTATTACATTTTCTTATACCTGCCACAGATATTTATTGCTAACCACAAATTTTCAGAGGAATGTCAAAGATGATTCTTGCAATCTTATCAAGGCAAGAAGAGAAGCCGATGCAGAAGAATTCAGCGAGTCTCCTGTGCCAAGCAATAATGTAATACCTGACTGCTTATGTTCTTGTATATATTTCTATTTACTAATTATGTCTTAAAGTATCTTCTCATTCTAAGGCTGTATGGTTATTTGATATCAATAACCTTTCATTTGTGTGTTTAAGGTTAAAGATGCTGAACTTGTTCGATCTCACTTGTCTTCTCAGAATGGCGCAGATCCAAAAGTAAGGCTAAGTTTAAGTTGATACCTTCTTTGTGTAATTCATAAACTTGTTCATGAATATCGTGTGTTTTGTTGTGTGTTTCCACTGGTCAGGAGTCTGTCAATTCTGAAGAAAATGTGGAAATTGTTTCTGCCTCTACTCATGTTGAAGCCGAAGTTGCTGACTGTCCAAGAGATCAGGTACATGAAATATATTTCATTCGTTTTGTCTATCCATGAGAGACAACAACTCAAAACGTAATTTACTGAAAAGTGATTTTCATCTAGGCAATCCAGAATCAAGATGATTCAACACCTTCACCAGAACAAGTTGAAGTTAATCAAGATTGCATCAACAGTCAGATATCTAACGTTCAAACAAAATCTGCAACATCCCGAAGACTTCCAGATTATGAGAATAAAGAAAGGTCAAGAGTGATTTCTGATTTTCACATTGTGTTTTAAACACAGTTGCTTCTACTGAAGCTGTTGAAGTCGGTTTCTCTCTTTCCGTCTAAATTATCTTTGGTCCTGTTCCAGATCGCTAACTGAGGAGATGAATCACTTGGAGATAAAGGACAACCAGATTGAGAAACCACAGGTTTGGTCATTCTGGATCTCTTGCTCAACCACAAAACTTGACAACTTCACCGCATGGGACACAAATCAAATTTCACAATGCTCCAAAACTTCTTTCTCATCTCTAGGTTAAAATCGTCAAGACTCGTGTTCAAAAGAAAGCAGAAACAGATCAAGGTCAGGAAATTGAAGTCCATGCCCATGAAGTAGAACCTGCATCAACCAAGAAACAGAGGAACAGTCAGAAACCAAAAAGGTTGTTCTCTTGCCAATCTTTTAATCTTATTTCTCTATCTCTGATGTTAACTTAAAATTAAAAAAACCTTTGATCCTGAAACAGGAGACTCCAACCTTCTTCGTCTGTGTTATTAACTAGAGAAATAAACACGTTAGAGATTGAAGATGATATCACCGAGCCAAAGGTATACATACTTGACCAAACCAGACACAACGTCGGTAAAAAAGTTTATAGATAAGAATCGTGTGATATGAAGTTGTCAAATTCATTTGCAGGGGGGTAGAGGTGGAAAGAAGACTACAATGGCACAACCGAGAAGCCAAGGGAGTGTCAATCTCCTTCGTCTCCTCACAAACAATCTTCAACTCTAACATCTATCAAACAAACTTGCATCAACTTATTATCCTATAAACTTACAAATCATAGTATATATTTTGTCCCAGCTTTTATCCAAGATCAAACTTTGAAAACCAAGAACTTTTATTTTATAATAGATAGTATATATTGCTGTCAATTTAGAGCACTTCTATAACATTTAATTTGTTTTTTATCAATGTGTCATTTATGTTGGATCAGCCTAATAAACAATAAACGAATGAGAAAGAACCTTTTTTAGTATAATATATAGAAAAATAACTTATCTTCAAAGTACAGAAATTTGGAAACCAAAAATTACAGTTTTGTTGGACTATATACTTGATACTGAACGTTCAAGGCTATTATTGATCAGTAGACTTCAACGTTCCATTGCTCTGCCTTCTTCAACTGCTTCTTATAATCAAACCAGTCAATACCTAAACCATCACAAAAACCATCATTAGTTACATATTTTGATGGAGATTTCAAGAACTTAAGAATGTTATTAGTTTGTTACCATCATTAGCAGCTAATGAGACCATAATGTCATCAATTCCTTTCTCCATGCCTTTAAGCCCACACATGTAAACAAAAGTGTTGTCTTTCTTCAACAACTCCCATAATTCAGGTGCGTATTGTGCCATCCGAGTCTGTATATACATTTTCTCTCCTTTATCATTTGCTTGTTCTCTGCTTATCGCGTAATCCACCCTGAAATTCTCGGGGGCCTTTGCTTTCATCAAATCAAACTCCTGATTTTTAATCACATAACAAGAACAAAGAGTTTTATTACTTTTGAATTGGGAAGGATTTAAGAAGATAGACAAAAAAACTAGAAGAAGAGTTTTGTGTGTGTTTGCCTCTTGGTAAAGCAATGAGCTAGTTGTTGGTACGCCCAAGAACAGCCAAGCTAAGCCATTGAACTACATCACAGTGATTGCAAAGAATATTAGGTTTCAATACATTTGATCAAAAAAAAACAAAAGAGGTTAATGACATAAGCATTAACTCACCTTGTAGTCATCATGTTTCTCAAAGAACATCTTCCATAAGAAAGATCGGAAAGGAGCAATACCTGTCCCTGTGGCAAGCTGTAATATTCCCCAAGGAGAAAGAACTTTATTAGTGTATTGATGATGTTTCAAGAAACAAAGCCTATAGAGTTTTAATCATTAAGCAAGTCAAGATATTAGAGGTTTAAGGGAAAGACCATAATAACAGTGGCGTTTGGATCCTTTGGCATAAGCATTTCTTTGCCTACAGGACCAGTTAGTTTAACTTTACTTCCAGGTTTCAAGTCACCTGAACAAAAACCCGGAAAAGTTGAATAACAGGTGAAGAAGTTTAAATAAAACCAAAAGCATGTTATATTGGTACTTACACAAGAAGTTTGAGCAAACTCCTTTAACAATCTCTCCTTGGTCATTAGTATAGACAAGCCTTTTCACACACAATGAAACCTGCAACAACTTATTCGTTTAGCTAACCTGACAGAATAATAAACCAAATTCTTTTTTCATATATTTTGTAAAGGGAAGGGTCTAATTACGGTTTCCGAATTGCCGAAATCTCCAAGAGCGCTGCTTGCAATAGAGTAAAGTCTGACCTTGTGAGGCTTTCCATTTTTGTCAATCCCATCTGCAAGCACACCAACAGATTGTCCTTCTCTGTATGGGATTTCACCTGTAGAGGACATCAAGAAGGGAATCATACATTGAACTACACTACAGAGCAAGAAACACCAAGTAATGGAGAATGCTAACCTTGATGGCTAAAAACCATGTGCCAAGTCTCACCAGGAGCATCATCAGCTGTGATTTTGGTGTTGAGAAGACATTTACCAGTGTAAGGCTCTTTTGGTCTATACCTGTTAACAATCACACCTTCCTCATTCTTCTTAGAGTGTTTCTCTACTTTTGTCACAGGAGCAGGAGTATCTGTTTCTGTTGAGATTTGAGCTCTTATAGAAACCAATCTTTTACCTGTCACTACATTGTTGCTTTTGTAGTAAAAAGCACTCTTTAAAACACAACAACAAAAGCAGAGAGACATAATCAAAGATCCCATCAATGAAACCAAGTAGTACATTGATCTTACAAAAGCTTTTAGGCATGTTTGAGACATAGATAGAAGCTAGTTATTGCAAAGTTCCAAACTTTACTAAACAACAGACCAGAGACGTAATCTAGTACACAGTGATCTTCCAAAAGTATCCATTTTGATGGTATAATTTGAGAAATCATCAAAATAAAATTTCCTATATAATCATCAATTATTAAACATGTTTTACAAGCTGTGATGATAACTAAGAAAAATACCTTACTGAACTTGATCCTCTGAGGAGCGATGGCAAAACTAGTAGCGGGAAGAGAAGAAGAGTTTGAAGATGTGAGAGAGACAGCAGCATTCAAAGTAGAGGCCATTGCAGAGCAAATGAAATCAAATTGGGAGAAAAGAACAGAGGAGTATAAAAAGGAATCAGACGGTGAAAGATAAGAGAAGACATCTGTTGTTTTTGGGTGGATAAGGTTTGAAGAAGAGAGTTTCTCGTTTTATCAAATTTGTGGTTATCGTTATTTTATTTGAACCACAATTTTGATTTTTTTTTCCTTAATATGTATCATTCGGATAACACGAACACCAGGCTCCAGCACGTGTAAAACACACGTGTGCCATGCGAAATTGCGTGTGCTTGTTTATTGGGTGATTTCCAGATCGGATTATTTTTTGATTCTCGAATATGAAAGTTTTATTATATGTGATATTCAGTTCAGATCGAAAAATTTAATTTAATTTAATTTGTTTAAATTTTTATAAATATAACTAAAAGACTATTTATATAAAATAATTAATTTTCCGAATTTAGTTATATAAAATTTAATATAATTAATATAACACATTTTTTGTCAGATTAAAATTTGAATTTCGTTTTTTTTTGTCCAGCCTTAAACGATTTTGTCAAATAGAACATAATTTTCAAAGTCTTAATAACTTATATAAACGAAAGTATATTAAATTATTAACACTTTGTGGGTTTTGATCATTCCTCCTCAACTGTAATGACATGACTTAATTCTAATCAAGCGATGATTTATAAAAAATTAGTTACAGTGTATGATAGGTACTCAATTGATCAGTTTTTATACTCTATTGTTTTTGTTCTTCAATGCTTCGGAAATCTCCCAGAGGTCATTTAACCATACCAAAATCAATTAAATGAATCTATTTTCATAAGGAAAATTTAAACACACACTGAACTATAGTAAATTCAACAAAATTTTATTTCAAAAAATAAAGAAGAAGAAAGATTTCATCAGAGAGGAGTGATCGGTACATCAATCGGCTACAAAAGCCTCAGACGACCGTCGTGAGAATTTTAGATCAAATCTCATCATTTGAAATTTAACTTCTTCACATCAAAATCATTTTCGTTTGAAAAATAAAAGATGGTTTAAGGTGAAAGCAGCAACGAGAGAAAAAAAAAAGAGAGAAACAAGTTCATAGCCGGCGAATCATATTAGGATGTTGACTAGATGAACCTTTTTAAAGGACGATGAAGCGACTCTAAGGTTTAGGGTTTTCAATCGATATGTCGTCGTTTTACTTTAGTAATGGGCTCAGTTTTATTAACATTTCTGGCCCATTTAAAATTTTACTGGATCGAGCTATGAAATTGAAAGCCTCAAAACAACTACATAAAAATGTTTTGGGTGGTAAGAAGATCAACGATACTACAAATATTGTTGTTGACTTGTTGTGTGGTATTGCAATGATGTTTGTTGGTGAACTTGTGCTCGAGTTGTTATGAGTCATCATCATCATCAGAGTTC
Organism: Leavenworthia alabamica; assembly: GCA_000411055.1. Classification (NCBI taxonomy): domain Eukaryota; kingdom Viridiplantae; phylum Streptophyta; class Magnoliopsida; order Brassicales; family Brassicaceae; genus Leavenworthia; species Leavenworthia alabamica. Next base: position 30,287 of record KE157792.1, read on the forward strand.
ATAGCTTTCACATCCTCTGATTGTATCTTCTTCTGCAATTATAAACCATACTTTTATCATGACAGATTCAAAACTAGAATCATAGTTTCATTATCATACGACTGCGAAGTTTGAACCAAGTGGGTTGACCATCCTGTTGTTTCGTACCAAAAAATCATAGTATCCTGAACCGAACAACTTTGATTTGATTTAGTGTGAAGGAGAAAGCTCACTTCAGAGTTCAGACTTCAGACAGTAGCTCCAAACCAAACCAAGACAAGAAAAAACAAGATTAAGAAGCATATGAATTATTGCAAATATAAAATCCAAAAAAAGCAGCCTCCAATACAGACAAAACAAAACCAAAAAGAAAACACAATCTTCAAATCCGCTTGCAATCTTTGTTGCATTGCCACAAGTTCCGCCATTGCTGCCTCCTTCTCTGGTTAAGCTTCAATACACAATAATACAGAGAAAAATAAAAGACCGCTGCTAGATGCAAATATGAGTTTCCTAACTAAATTAATGTAAAGAATTATGCTGGGGGAAAATGCTCAAGAACTACTACTAAGCTAATGGGTGTGATCCTAATTACAGATAGATTACATGCAGTTTTCAATAACCTAAGTTCTCTTATAAAAAGATAAATCTATATGACTCCAGAAGATGGAGGAGACTTCAACTTGGGAACTCTAAAAGTTGAATCGAATAGCTTTGGGATTTCAGAAGCTGAGACTGGTGTCATGTTCACTCTTTTCCTCTTTGAGCTTTTGCTTACCTGATCAAAAGATTCAAGATAGTTCACTATCCACAGAATTTGAAAAACACACACGTTACAAGCATATTAAAATTTCTACCTTTTCATTTGGTGTTGGTGCCGTAGACATCTCTTTCTTAGTAGATGTATGAGATCCCACCTTATGTCCACTGCTCTGCTTGTCAAGTTTTGTGCATCGAGCTAAAACTGGTGTAAGGCCACGAGACTTCTTCAAAGACTCTATATCCCGTGAAAGTTTTGATATTTCCTCATCTTTCTTAGTAGAATTCGTCTCCATTTCAGCCACCTTAGCCTTTAACTTTGAGATAGTCTCATCCTTTTCATGATTAGATGATTGAAGCTCCTCTTGATAAGATAAAAGACTTGAAATTTTCGTATTCGCTTGAACAATCTCATCATCTTTCTTCTTTAACTTCTCAGTGAATCCAGTTTCAATACATTTGAACTGACTCCACGCAAACCTGTTTTCTCGTAAAAGATCAGATACTTCACATTTCTTTTCAGTAGCAAGCTTCTCATACTCAAGCTTCAGCTTTCTGATTTTTGCTTCCAATGACTTAATATCTGAAGTTTCTAAGTTTCCATTTGCCTCCTGCACCAATAAGAAGAAACATTAGTAAGAAAGATCCTAAAGCAAAACAAAAAAAAGCACTACTCTTTGACTTACATTTGTATTCATAGTGACTAAATCAAACCAAGCCTTGAAGTCATTTAACTCATCCAGCGTCTGTTCTGCAATTTCAATATTAGTGTCATGAAACAAAGAACGAAACTTTACTTTGTCAAAGGAAACGAAAAGAGCGAACTTGAAACTTACCCAAATTCGAATTGCAAATAACACGATTTTTGTCCTTTAATCCACACAAGAGATTGCATTTAGAAGTCTCACGCAACTGCATCAACTTTGTCTTTTCAATTTCATCTTTCAACTAAAAAAATCAAGGAAACAAAAACATTTTCAGGAGAACGAAACCCTAAAAACCCTAATTTTATCGGAATGAGAAAAAGGGATTTTACCAAACAAATTTGAACCTCGTAATTTTGAACATCAGCGATCCAATCATCGTGTTTAGTCTTGATTAAAGTTTCAATAGTCTTCCTATCTTTGATAAGCGATTCAAGCTGGTCTTGTTTCTTCTGTAAAATCTTGACCAAACTCTTGAATATTACATTCCAGTTTTCTCTTTCCGACGTATCACTACACACTGATTTCACACTCATATTCTCAACACAATCAATCGAAGAAGAAGCAGAGTTAACAAAAGTCTTAGAATTGGATAACAAAAAGAAAAAATTGAAGAGAGAACCAGAGAGATTTTTTTTTTAGATTTTATGACCGTTACGAGTTTGTAAGACAAAAAATAAAAGAGAGTTCAATTTAAAATAACATACACAAGCGCTCTTAAAACAGGCCCTTAATGGGCCTCGAATTAAACATGTCTAAATAAACCGGAAATTGGATTTGTGAATTCGTCTCTATAAAACCAAACCGGTTTTAATAAATGCACAAAGAGACGTAACAGCAAGTGAAGAAAAGACTTATGAGAAAACAGAAACGATCAGTGTGTCTAACCTAACAGCTTCTAGCGAAAGAAATGGACATTGTATTGTATAGCTACGTTAAGAAATTCAATTGATTCCTTCTTAATCACAAACTCATCATCTGAGATTGAGATCTGATATTATTTGGAATCATCATCAAATTTGAACGATGAAGGCAGAGAAGAGTCGGATTCAATCCCTTATGTCATGGATTCGACGACAACCACCAAAGGTAAAAGCTTTTCTAGCTGTGATTACGGCAATGACGGTGCTTGCTTTCCTTAGGGTGGTTGTTCATGAACACGATAACCTTTTCATTGTTTCTGAGGCTGTTCATTCTCTTGGAATCGGTGTTCTTATCTATAAACTCACCAAGGAGAAGACTTGTGCTGGTATAGCTTTTCAATTTTGTAAATTTTTCTTGGGTTATCGATGGGTCTTGTGTTTCTAAATAAAGCTTTGATTTTGATGTTGAAACAGGGATATCTCTAAAGACACAGGAGTTAACAGCTTTGTTTGTGGCAGTGAGACTTTATTGTAGTTTTGTAATGGAATTTGATCTTCATACATTACTTGATTCAGCTACTTTGGTAACCACTATTTGGGTCATTTATATGATCCGATTTAAGCTTAAACCCACTTATATGGAAGACAAAGACAACTTTGCTATGTACTATGTCGTAAGTAAACCTTACACTTTTGTCTTTGTTTTGAGTATTAAACTTATGTACACTACTACATAAGTTTAATCATTAGTATTTGTTCTGAGAGCTGTTTTTTAAATCTTTGTTGCTTCTTCAGGTAGTTCCATGTGCTGTTATATCTTTCCTAATTCATCCATCAACACGTCACCACATCATAAACAGGATAGCTTGGGCATTCTGTGTTTATCTTGAAGCTGTTTCAGTTCTTCCTCAGTTAAGAGTCATGCAGAACACTAAGGTACTCTAGCGCCTTTAAAGCCTTGAGCTTCTTCAGCCACTAAAAGGGTGTGAATCTGAATTTTATGTCTCTTTACTCAGATCGTAGAACCATTCACAGCACATTACGTATTTGCTTTGGGGATTGCTAGGTTCTTGAGTTGTGCACACTGGATACTTCAGGTTCATGATCAGCTATAACTATTTCTTTACTGTACTGTTTATAGAAAAATAATTTTAACAATGTGAAGGTGTTGGATACGAGAGGGAGGTTACTAACTGCATTAGGTTATGGACTATGGCCTTTAATGGTTCTCCTCTCTGAAATCATCCAAACTTTCATCCTCGCTGATTTCTGCTATTACTATGTTCAGAGGTAATAACGTTTCTTTTGGTATAATCATGACATGGTTGAAATGTTTTTATTGTCTAAAGATTTGGATTCTTTGTTTTGTTTTGGGGGACACAGTTTAATGGGTGGACAGCTCGTTCTTCGTCTCCCTTCTGGTGTGGTGTAATAAGAATATTGTGGAGGTTTAATGATTAGAGATTTTGAGATATAATTTTTATGTTTTATTAGCAAAGAATCATATTATTTAGAATTAGCTTTTTCCAAAATAATGTTTATCGTCGTTAAATATGTTGATAGTTTTCTTGTTCATTTTCAAAGGGAAGAAGATACATATAGAGCTTAGGACGTTGATACAATGATATATGAAAACAAGCTTAAAGAAATAAATAAACAAAAAGGAAAAAAAAACATTTATTTTAAATTAGGCTAAACGTAAAAACAATCGTGGTTATGAACAATCTTGTATTCACTTTCTTGTTTATTATTAATCGACGACTTATTGAAAAAGTCAATACAATCTGAGATAGCTTCAGTGTAGTGGGACTGTGAGGAGTAGTATGAGTTACTACACGATATCTTCGGTGTCTCTAGCCTCTCACAGCCATTGCCGTAATCAACGGTTTTTTTACGGCGCACGGTTGTGGAGGAGGAGGGAAAGGTGAAGACGATCTTCATGAGAATCTTACGGAATCTTGTGAAGAGCTTCATGGATGAAGAAAAACCAATGAAGTTGTTGTTGTTGTGGTTAGTATGATTGAACAAGAGAAGTGAAGAAGTGTTTGTGTGTGTTAGGTTGAGTTATCTGAAATGGTTATTGCATAGTTTCGTGGTTGTTGATTATAGAAGTTTCTTATAGTCTTTGTGTATATATATAGACTTATTTATACACATTGTTAGGAGCTTTTTGTAATCTATATTCAAATATTTTGACACAAAAGGTATGTTAAAAATTATTGGAATGTGAAGGATTAGTATATATATAGTATAAACGAAACTTAAATTTTAGTTGAGAGATTAAGTGTATCGTTGTTGCATGTGAAGAAATCATTTGTATGGGCTTCATTTGTCTTCAACAAAGTTAACTTCTTTATATTAAACTTGGAAAAGTATATCATTTTTGTATGGACTAATCAGCTAACATATTCAATATGTATTTAATATTTATACTATGATTACTTTGGAAACCAACCCAACACTGTCTTGGACATTATTACTTTTTTGTAATATAAATCTAATATTTAATATTTTGTAATATTGATAAGTAGCAAAATTAAAAAGCTGCAGTAGTAGTAAGTACAAGTCTTCAAAAAAGTGGTGGGTCCTGCATCATGTAATAATCAGGTGTTAATTACTTAATTAGTAACATTAACCCTATATAAACAAAAATAAAAAATAACTATTGCCTAGAGAACAAAACAAGAGATTTGTTTTAAATTTGAGTATGTTTGAAAAAGAAGAGCAGAGGATTTTGGTGAAATGATTAAAGAACTTAAGAAGACAGATATGATTATGTCTTCTACTTTAAGATTAAACAACACCTGGATAATCATAACTTAGTTCGATTATTCTATAATTCTTCCTCAGTTTATTACTAGTAATAGAATGGTGTAGTAACAGAACAATAAACTTATCAACTGGTTGTGAATTTGAAGTCTATTGGTCTTAAATGAAAGCCCAATTTTTTAATGGGCTAAAAATGTTTTGCAATATATATTCAGGTGTCTAGACTCTAGATGGCGACAGTATTGTATTGCCGACGATTTTTTTGTAATAATAAAATTGTATTTTCCATTGAAGGATATGATCCATATATAGATATTTGCTGAGGATAGGTAAAGACACATTATATTTGATTATATAAAATTCAAGCACACAGCATACAATATGCATATCCATAGTCTATTTATTTTGTAAATATTTTTAAACTGGGTTTTAATATAATTAATGTACATACTTGTCTGAAAACTTTTTATTTTTAAACTGTTTTTTTTTTTATATATAATTAATGTACTTTCTTGTCTGAAAACTTTTACCATGGTGTTTGTTTATGTAACTCTTTTTTTACCATGTTCTTCAGACTATACCGTTTCATCAAAAGTTTCTCATTAGTTTTCACTTTCAGATCAAGCGATCTCATTCTCATCTGCTTGGCTTGCAATTATATTTTGCTTAACTCTTACGCTATAGTTTTTTTTGTTAATTAGGAAGACTAATTGTTTTTTATGTGTTTTTTTAGAATTAAAATTCACTGCAGAATACTTAAAAGAAAATATATATATCATCTCATAACAATGATGATAGACTACTACTAGTAACCTTGCTTGTTATTTAAAGACAATAAGCAAGAACAATAGTTGTGAAAATGGAAAAATAAATATATTAGTTGTTGTTGGAGACTGACGAGATACCAAGAACTCCGGCCCACACTTGCTTCCTCACCTTTGATCTCTGCGGTTGATTCCCAAATGAACCACCACCACTTCCACTACCTCCACCGTTACTACCGCTGCCGTTTC